>JASXSY010002878.1:0-318580 GCA_034509805.1 Sipha maydis
AAACAAAATAAATACCATTAATACATTTATGAATTTACATCGTATTTAACGCATTTAAAACCTTTAAATTTTTCTGTCCTTACTTTAATTTCTTACTAGTTTATTATATAATTAACTTTTTCCTTTCTACATGTTTAATACATTTTTATTTTACGTTTAATAAATAACAAGTTAAATTTTTTTCTGGTCTGTTCGAATTTAATAACTCCCAATGGATTAAATAAAAATAATATATTCGATAACCATGTGAATAATATAATTTATCATTCATAACAGATTTAATAATAATTTAATTTATGTCTTAAAATGATAGGATTTTATATTTTGTTTTCCCTTTATTGTATACCGGTGATTATTTTATTCATTATACAAATACTATTTTACATTTCGTTTAAAAGGTGAAGGTTATTAGGTCAACGTTTTAATAAAATGTAGAGCTCTGATTAAAAAGAGCGCTCGTATAATACATATGTTAAAAGGTTTAATATATATTTAATATTAACTTTTGCTTTAATTTATATCTCAGTTTTCAATAATTTACACACATCAGTAAACTCCAACCTCTAAGTTTTAGAAAATATAGTATAAAATTACGAATATTCAAATTTAAACAAAATAAAAATCAATAAAATCAATGTTCATTAATTGTCAATTTATTGTTAGGTATATATAAATAATAATTAATAATCAAATCATTTGTGTCAAACTCTAATCATAGTAGTAAGAAATTGTTAGTAATTAAAATTAAAATAAGTTAGTTATGTTTTGTTTATCGTGTCATACAATTATCATTACACTTAAATAAATTCGTCATATAATAAACATAGGTAATATATAATAATAAAAAAAGTTTATAGAGATATAAGAGATTTAAAATTAAAAAATAATTGATATATTATTAATACATTTAAAATTAAAGTAATCAGTATTAAACTTTTTAACAAATTATTGTGTTACCATTCAAAAACAATGGGAATATATTTTAGAACAAGTCATCAATTAATTAATACCTCTGAATCAATCAATTATAAGCAAATATACGTCCAAGAAACGTATAATAAAAAAAAGGTCTAGGTTAACAGTGTTAAGTATTAAAGAAAAAAGCCCTATAATATAATTTAGATATTATGATTTATGATTACGAATACAAAACTTAAAAAAATAAATATCAGTAACATTTTGTTCCAAAATCGAAACATAAAGTTGAATTAATTTGAAAAATCAAATATAATCAATTTTTAACAAAAGATAAAATTAATATTACTATAATAAACACTTAGAAAGATATTTAATATTACTTCTAAATTTTTTAAATTTCTTAATCGTATGGGAAATACTAAATATAAAATTTAAACTTATTTATAAGTTCTATCTGTGTTCAATTTTCAATTAAAAAAAAAAAATAGTTGCATGAAATTTTTAAAACATATATTTATTTAACAATTTTACCACAGAAAAATAAAAATATTATTTTAGAACTTTTTATTACTCATAATTTATAAACGTTTATTAAAAACAAATGTTTAAAAAGATGTTACTACTGGAAGTATTCTACATTTCAGTAAAATGTACAACAATATTATCCAATTTTTTTAAAAATTAAAGAAGAATTTAAATAATTAATTTTAATATACCTATTATCTTAAACCGTATTATGATATGTTCTATGAATATATCTCCCATAAATTATTAATTATATAATTTAAGATTAATAAAAATTGCAATAATTTCAATAATAACTGATATTTTAACAAGAAGAGTCATCTACTATACTTGAAAAAATCAAAACTTAATTTTATGTTTATATATTTATGTGTTTTTAGAAAAAGTTCTTCTATTATAATTATGCCCTCTCTTATACTTGGGTTTCAATAAAATTATAATTAACGCATCGTAATAAGACTGCACTCAGATTGCATCCCGGAATAAAAAAATCGATAAATAGGTACTCGAATTGCCTCCCAGGTTTTCTAGACGACTACATGAATTACGACCGGCTTTATCTAAACGACTACACGAGAAATATAAAAATGGCCAATTAACTCATCTCAATTTTATTAAAAAAAATATCGTTCAAATTTTCACCAGTCTTATAAATTATTATTAAATAAAAAGTTAATCTTTTAATTTTTTAATATAATTATAATTATGAATTAATATAATTTAATATACATACTTCTAATTTCAAATTAGAAGAAATAGTAATTAGAATTAGTAGAAATAAAACTGAGTATATTGAGTATGATTTTGGACAAAGAGACCAAGAAGTTGAAGGAATGAGGAGACAACTGACAATAGATGGTGATGTGATAGGTGAAGTTGAGAGCTTTAAATATTTAGGATCTTTTGTTCAAAAGGACGGGGGCTTTGACATTGATGTAAAACATAGGATTAAGTGCGGGTGGATGAAATGGAGAGAAGCATCGGGCGTGTTATGCGATAAGAGAATTCCAATTAGGCTGAAAGGTAAATTTTATAAAAGTGTAGTGAGACCAACTATGCTGTATGGTTCAGAGTGTTGGGCGGTTAACAGGAGAATAGAACAAAGTATGAGTGTCGCGGAAATGAGAATGCTTAGATGGTTGAGTGGAGTGACAAGAGAAGATAGAATAAGGAATGAATACGTGAGAGGTAGTGTTGGTGTAGCGCCAATTGTGGACAAGATGAGAGAAAATAGGCTGAGATGGTTTGGGCTTGTGATGAGGCGAGAGGAAACGAATGCAGTAAGAGTGGTTATGAAGATGGACGTTGAAGGGAAAAGAGGAAGAGGAAGACCAAAAAAGAGATGGTTGGAGACTTTGGAGAATGACATGAGGGCTGTCGGTGTGTGCAGAGGAGATGTGATTGACCGAGTAAAGTGGAGGTGTAGGACAAGGGTGGCCGACCCCAAATAGTTGGGAGGAAGGCGAAGTAGAAGAAGAAGAAGATACTTCTAATTTCATAACAACGACAAAAACAATATTTTTAACTTACCGTTATTAATAATTTAATATTGACAGTCCTAAGTCAGTATACACTGGGAAGGAAAATAATGTTTTTACTTTGGGACGCAATTCGTGTGCACTAAGTAATAAATAAATAATAGAGTAATTAATTAGATACTTGATTTATTATCTTTTAATGAAGTATAAACTAAGGTTATATGGTTTAAACTTATAATATATAAAAAAAATATTGGACTGCGCAGTGCATAACCCAGGGGCAGCTTTTAAGGAGCCATAGGGGCCATGCCCCCCCCTTCCAAGACGAAATATCTTACTCTTTATTTCATCAAATATTTTCATTAATGTGATTATACATATGCATAATTTGTATAATTGTATATTATTTATATGTATTTATATAAAAATATTTTGATCCAAATTAATTATTATCTGATAATGAAAGTATGAAAATTGATAACATGGTGTGTAGTGAGTAGTGTAGTCAGAACCACAGTTCTACCTACTTCACACTACCTAAATAATAACTCAATACCTATATTTAACACACTAATTTTTGTTATATTATACACTTGCTGACTAATTTTACTATAGTTTACATATTTACCTAACAAAAAATATTGCCCCCCCCCCCAGGCAAATACCTAAAGTCGCACCTGTTATAATCTATTTTAAATATTATAATGTATAATCTATTATAAATAAAGAAAGTTTGGGATAAATTCAATAATGAGAAATACAAGGTATAACAATTACAATAGTTTACTATTGTAGTATAATACTTGGGCCCATCTTTAGCCGGCCAGGGAAGCCAGAATAGAGGGAGGGGTTAACATCCTTGGGTTGATCTTCCGACGTCAACTTTAAACCCAGTCGGTACCACGGAAGGAGAGAGCCCCGCCGCACTCCGGACCGGCATAGCTGCTCCGGATCCGGAGCCTACCTCGGCTGGAACGTGGTGGTTGTGGTACAGCATTGGATAGTAACAAAACCACATCACTCAGTGGAAACTGCGGATCCCAACACGGTTCTCGTGTCCGCGGAATAGAAGGGTACGGCAGGGCCGTCCCTAGAGCATGACGAGCGGGGCCCTCGCCCCGGGCCCCGCGTTCTCACCATAGTTGGACAGGATTTATTATATTAAGTTTAATTATATGACATGTTGCGTTATGAATTTATTTACTTATTCATGTTGTTGTAAGTGCAGGGTACTAAATTTGTTAAGTCTATTTGCGCACATTTGAGTTTCAAAATGCAACTGATGCGTGATAATGACATTTTCGATATTTAAGGCCCCGCAATTTCACTCTGCCCCAAGCCCCGCAAATCATCAGGATGGCCCTGGGGTACGGGCTTAGATAACATGAAATATTTCCAATACATCACCTTGTATTTTATCCATGGGCGCCGAGTATTGGGGTGCTTGGGTGCCTGAGGGTTACACTTCTTTTTATCGTCACTACTTAGTCACATAAAACACTGTTAGTAATCTAAAATCCTAAGTTCGGATCACACTCCAATCCTTTTAACTATGATTGTATCAATATAAAAAACTCCTCCACATCCATCATTATCTCAAAATCCAATCAAATGGGATGAATTTTCCAAAATTATGCAAAACATAACTTACCTTAATATATTTCTTAAAAATAAGGAAAATATAGAACGTGCTGCTCAAAATTTTGTAACGTCAATTCAATCTGCTATATTTAAATCCTCACATCTTAAAATCCAATCAAGTAAACTTAATACAAACAATCAATCTCTACCTCCAAATATTACAAATCTGATTTCTGAAAAACGGCGTGTGCACTCTAAGTCGCAAAATTATCATTATTCATCTGATAAAAAACTGTTTAACCATTTAGCGAACACCATAAAAAAATTAATATTAAAACATAAATCCAAATTTTTTGAAAATAAATACCAATCACTAAACCAAACAAACGATTCTCTTTGGAAAACAACAAAAAATGTACTTAGAATAAAGAAACAACTCTCTTCCATAACCGAGTCAAACGGATCTTTGGCCATATCCGATATTGAAAAAGCCAATATTTTCGTCAAACACTTATCGAAAATTTTCACACCTCACGCCGATACTATCCAATGATATATACCAAACTCTGAATACTCTGAAACCATCGAACAATTTATCAACATCCCTTTTCCTATGTCATTATATGCTAAACATACCTCGCCAAACGAAATATTATTTTTCAAAAAAAATTAAAATATGGGATATCATCAGGTATAACCTAATTATTAATAAAACCCATTTTACTAATTACTTTTATTTTCAACGCTGTGCTAAGACTTTCATACTTCCCGCTAATATTAAAGTTTTCAACTGTAATACTTATACCAAAACCAAATAAACTAAAGACTCTAGCCACCTCCTACAGACCAATAAGTTTACTTCCAACTCTAGCTAAACTGTTCGAAAAAATAATACTCAAAAGAATCAGACCTATAATGGAAACTTATAAAATTATCCCAAACTCTCAATTTGGTTTTAGAGCAAAACATTCCACTGTCCACCAAAGTCACAGGTTGACAGACAAAATATAATTTTCCTTCGAAATTAAAAAAATTTTTCCTGGTGTTTTCCTGGACGTAGCGCAAGCTTTCGAACGAGTGTGGTATGAAGGCCTATTATACAAACTCAAACTTTTTCTTCCTGTACCGTATTATCTGATTATTCAATTATACCTCGAAAACCGCTCCTACTAAATCCGATATGAAAGTTCATATTTGTCATAATTTTGTATTAAAGTTGGTGTTCCCCAAGGTACCGACCTTTCTCCTGATCTATTTAATATCAATATGACCGACATATAAATTACAATAAACACCACCATGGCTACTTACGCAAACGACACCGCAATACTTTGTGCTAATAATGACCCTGACGAAATATCCAACTGTCTACAAGTACACTTAGATTCCATCGACAACTGGGCAACCAAGTGGCGAATAAAACTAAATCCAGACAAATCTGTTTATGTATCATGTTTATGTACACTAAAAAAGAACAGAACCTCCACCTGTTCACTTTCAAGGCACTCAA
The DNA here is from genome assembly GCA_034509805.1 of Sipha maydis. NCBI lineage: Eukaryota > Metazoa > Arthropoda > Insecta > Hemiptera > Aphididae > Sipha > Sipha maydis. The sequence goes on from JASXSY010002878.1 coordinate 6,013, forward strand.
ATAACATCATCTAATATCAAATATCTCGGTATCACGCTTGAAAAAATATTAACTTAGGACCCACACCTTAAGAGAAAACCCCTCAACAGCCGTCTACACCTACTTCGTCCGATTTTAAAGTCAAAAATGTATGCACACCAAGCTTATTATGTATAAATCTCTCTTGCAATCAATATGGTCATATGCAATCCAAATTTGGGGCTGTACTAAACCGTCCCAAATTCACACCATACAAGCATTCCAGTCTATTTCTCTCCGTATGATAACGTCTACACCCTGGTTTGTATCCAACTCTTTTCTACACTCTGACTTAAAAATCGAGTGGGATAGCCATTTAGCCACCAAACATCTTTCTTTTTCAAACTACCTTTCCATATTAACCCAATAGTATTGCAAATATCATCTAATAGTACATTGTGAGGCGTCGGAAATATTTCGTGTTACCTTTATTGTTGAACATACTGTATATATATATATATATATATATATATATTATATTTATGTATAAAATTTAGTCATTATAATATAGTACAGAGTACCATTATCTTATTGATTTTTAAGTGCATTATTAATTATTATGATAATATTATTAATGTGAAAATCATTACAACATTTTACCTAGAACATATATAATACGTGTTTACACATTAGTTATCAGTATAATATTATTTTCGAAGTTTTTTCAATATTTATCCGTGAAACTATCACAAACCACAGTAACTATTAACCGCAAATTATTAAAATCTCTTTATATAAATTAACCAGACATTAGTTTATTTTATTTTATTTATATACATCATGCAGAATTTTAAATGTACAGTTGTGTATCAGCCATAAAGGTAAAATTAAGGTAAGACGTAAATATAAATTACAAACGAATACAATTACAATAATACTATTAGTTAAATAATTTTATTCTTATGGGAATAAATCGATTAATTTAATTTTTTTTCGGAAAATATTTTAAATGGTAACATTATTTTTTTAGAAATATTATTTTTAATCAATACTTTAAAACACGTAATATAGGTCATTATTTTTTATATTACTATGTACTATAAACATTTATACCTAAGTATAAATTTAAGAAATATCCCGCAAGCTACAAATCACTTCCTATCAACATAATTTATTTTCATCCGGCATTATCTGTAGTCATCACCATTGGATTTGAGTAATTTTCAAGGTGATACAAAATCAATGACACATTGAATTCATTTTTGGTAAAGAACAAAAATATATACAAAGTACTCCCGCTCACCACTCATCGTTAGCCTGTATCATAATATAATGCATTTTAATTTTTATAAATTGTTTTTGTAGTTCTTATTATCGTTGTCTCAAAGTCGTCTGACATTTTTTTTAAATTTTGTAATTCGCATAAGATTTTGTTGGCAATTGGGACGCTAAAGATTCTGTATTCTTATTATATCTTATGAGTTAAATTCCTTTCTAGACTATTCTTTAAATATTCAACTAAAAAATAAGAATGTTTAATAATAATAAAAAATACAAGAACGAAAATATGAAATTTTTATTTTTGAATTCATACTTTTAAATAAGAAATTATTTTTTATTAAGTTTTAATTGATTCTCAAACTTAACTTCATCAATATTTCAACACATTGTACTTATAACAATTTCAAAATAAACTAATTTTTTATAATCACAGCATTAACATTCGGCTAATAATATAATATATTAAGTGTTTAAGGTGTTTAGTAGGTAGCTTAATAGCATTGTAATTCGATTTTATTTTTCAGGGTAAAATACATAGTACAGTTTTAGAGTTAGATAATGGTTAAATAAAAATTTTTCATTAATTTTTATAAGTTTCTAACAACTAAAAATGTAAAATGGAGAAACATATAGAGTCAATATATAGAGTTAATATAAGTGTGACTTACATGTGACCAAAATATAAAATTCAAAATCATCTTACATGTATTTTCGAATATTATTAGTTATCACGTATTTCACCTCTTTTAATTATTATAAAATTTAAATTAATCTATTTGTTTTGGATGCACTTCACAAAGTAATCATGATAAATACAAAAATTCATTATTATTCATAATATACATAAATAGTATACCGTTATATACTGATATATGATACTTAAATATATTATTTAATACTATATACTACCTTAAGTATAGAAAATACATTTATCATAAGACATTAATTAGAAATAATGCACTGATTTCATATTACGTAAAAATATTGTTGTAAGAAAAAATTATTTAAGCTATAAAAAATACTGGTTATCAAATTAATTGAATGTGTTGATTGTTAAAGTTCATATAATATTTTCACTCAATTTATCAAAAACGTCGAATCATGAAGAAACCATTGCTCTAATTATCAGTGGCGGATCCAAGGGGGGGGGGGGGGGGCAATGGGGCATTTGCCCCCCTCCAAATGCCCAAATTGTCTTATATTTTATGTCATCATAGATATTCATATTTCTTGAGTTACAGTTACAGTTAGGTACATTGACCGCTTCGCCAATAAAAAACAGCGACGTTTAGACTTTGTTTTATAAAATGTACTATAAAATATAAATTTGTAAGAAATTGTGTATATGTTGTAAATGATATGGAACTTTTGCCCCCTGCACAACTAAGCCCTGGATCCGCCACTGCTAATTATCAAGTATCTTGCACGTATGATATTATCTTAAAAAAAATCAATAAATTGTAATTAAATAAAGGTTTTAAATTGAAAATAATTGATGAATAACTTTACACTATTTACCAGTAGTATTAGATTATTATAAGTTCATAAAACATTTGAATGAGCCGTTTAAACAATGATAAACTACTGATATTTGATCACACTCGTAAAAATCATTCCATCATTTATATGCAAAATAAAATGTAATTAATGTCCACTAATAATAAAAACATAGTCTCATTTTATTGGGGTCTCTTAATTGACGTATAATGAGAAGTAATAACTCAAGGTAGATATTTTAATATACGGCTTCAGTTTAATATTTTTTTCCCGTATACATAAGCCCAGTACATTATTCAAATCGACTACATATCTAGTCCGTAAAACTATTCATACGAGTGATCATTAATATTTATAAATAATCAATAGCACTGAAAATATTTGTGTAAGACATTGTCCAGGATTGTACATGAGTTTTAAACACCTGTTCTTACGTTATTTAATATTATACAATCACTTTAATTACATTAGCGGAACATTATTCTACAATTACAAGGATTTGACGATTTGAGCATATACAACTTATATATTATGTTAATCTGTAATAATAATTACCAATAAAATAATGTTTGACTAATGGCTAATAATATCCCATTGTACCCACTAAACGGAAATAAAATAAATAAAAACAAGATTTTCACCAAACGTTTCAGTGCCTGATAATACGACAATGGTACGTATATGTTATGCAATAATGTCTTATAAATATTGAATTGATGATTGCATTTTGTCATTGCCACGCTTACCAATAAAAAGCCACTTTGTCACCCATTCCATTGCGCACGTTCTTATCCAGTAGGTTGTAGCACACATTTGTGGTAGCGCCTTCCATCCATTTGACTTTCACTGGCCCGCGAGTCACGTCAAAGTTGTACGAGCAAAAGCTATCGACATCATACGGCGTTTCCCAATGAAACTGAGCAGCAATTTCTGACCAAAATTGTGCGGGCGATTCAACTGATTTCTTATGCATTTCTCGGTATTGTTCCATAGACCGAACGTAAGCCCCCTCGGTCGTCTTATAATACGGCAGGTATGCGTTTTTTGACATTTTGTCGTTTGTGAATTTATCGAATTTCGGTTTTTACAATGAATCCACTCGAATCGTTTAAACGGTAATGACAAACAAAATAAAAACAAGTATAGCAATCAAGACACTAGAGGAAAAAATTAAAAATAATAATCGATATGAACTACGACTACAAGAAATCAATTGCACCGTGGGAAACGCACTTCTCTATGGAAAGGCGCCACACCACTGACTATAGCACAGTGACTACTGACTGCACGCACGGCCACACGGGATGGAAAACATGTCAATATTTCGCTTGCCACCGCCGCGGCCGCCACCTCTGACGGCAGCAGCAGCAGTGAACCAACATTGCCAATAATACGCGACAGTATTAAGTAGTCATTATTTTCAGAGATCTTATTTTATTTGCGTTACACAAATGTATAAATGGTTATTATTACTTTTTACTTCGAAAAAAACCAAATAATTTAAACGACTATTTAGTCACTTGTGTCCGATACAATCATTTGAAGAATGTGTGCAGTGTTTTAAGTAAAAAATTATAAAATTACATTTATTAAATATAAATATAACTTACATTCTATATCTACAAAGGTATCAAATTATAGATATTTGTATAACTATTAACTTATTTATTAGCTATATCACATTTATCAATCATTAGAAATCAACTAGTTCAATTTTCAAGGAGTACGAACAATTATTTTCACTGATATTACTATATTTCATTAATATTATTTAAATATGAAGCGGATATTAATATATTATATGTAATGATTTTTGATCTTTATAATTAAAAAAAAAAACAAAGTTAGAAATATTTTTTAATAAAATTAAACTAACCGGTATGGCTACATTAATTAAATTTTACTATTTCTAAACTTGAATTTGATTTTAGTATATTTTATTTAATATTTTTTAAGATACTTAGGTATTATACTCTGTAAAAATAAAATATTATTTAATAGATAATTATAAAACAAACTAATTAATTGATCGTAATTGTATAACAATATAATATATTCATCATTATGAAATGATGATAAAATTATACATCATTATATATTATTTATTACAAAAAATTATATCTTCAACCTATAGGTATTGTTAATAATTACTGAATGATATCGAATATTTTATTTCAATATTTTAAATTAATTTTTATGTACTCGAACGTTGATGTTTATCGTTATTCGTTATTATAATAAATTTCTTAAATTTAAACTAATGGCGTACCAAGGTATAGTTAGTACAATTGATTATTACTTGTTTTATCTAGTTTTATAACCCTTTATGTACTAAATTACTCTATACAGTACATATATATGTACGTGTTACACTTTCGTGCACACAAATATATACATGAATTGTTTAATAACTAATTAATTTGTTACGAAAATCATTCTATGGCATGCGTGTTTCAAACCTAAATATATATATTTATAAATTCAAATGTGATTGATAGAGCTTAATGTAGCTCTGTAGGTTGTATTTTCATTATTCGTGCGTCGTAATATTAATGAAGAATGTAAATGTACTTTCCACTTATGTATCTGTAATATATGCCACGTGCGTGGTGTTAATGGCAAGCGGTATACATAGGATGTGCACAATATACATGTAAAGTTTAATGTATTCACCAATATATTATATACGTCAATATGTATCAATAATACCTATTATAGGTAATATACCATTATGGGCACAATATGCCTATCGCAAATCGACTATCTAGTTCAAGACTGCAACAACTCAAAAAATTACTTTTTTCATAAGAGCTATTTGAAATTTTAATGAATACATATTCAATTATAAAATATAAAATAAATTAGTTATGAATGCGACTTTTTGAAATGGTATTCGCATATGTTTTTACTTGAAGTTTTAATTCTTACTAATATTAGAAAAATACATGAATTAATTTATTGAGCTGTGCAGTTTTGAATGGAAATATTATTATAAAACAAAATAAAAGCTCTCTAGCGGTCAATACCCAACAAACTTTTATTTCGTTCTTGAATTGAAATTACTATAAAAAACTGAAAAAAAATGGCTCATTTTTCAATTTTTTTGAGTTGTTGCAGTTTTGAACTAGATAGTCGATATGATATGTGAGCATAATAAAGTTTCAACCATTTTAGATGCAACCAACATTAAAAATTAGAGGATGCAATAATTTTGAAAGATATTATAGAAACAGGCATGTTTATATAAAATGTACAAAAATAAAAAAAGGTTTATTTTATTCATTGTTATAAACATTACATAATATATATAATGTACAATGTTACATATATATGTATATATCTTAAACCGTGATTCAGAGTGACCTATTATTGTATACTTTTATTGCTACATTTATTAATGTGATATCCTAGTTCTTTTGGATTTATGAGAAATATAAAAATGTTCAAATTAGATATTTTAACACGATTTAAAACATAAAGTGCCCTTTCCAATGATATTACTTTCAGAGCCCGCGCTCCTCCGGAACACGTTCAAAAAAATTGTCAAAAAGTCTAGTTTTGGCGGCAGTCCGACAGCGTCCATATTGCCGCATGATCTCCCGCGGTAGGTACTTTCTTTCGTAATTTATATCTCGAAATTGGCCAAAGTGTTCCCTTAGATATTTTAACACGATTTAAAACATTAAGTGCCCTTTCCGTTGAATTACATTCAGAGCTCGCGTTCCCTCGGAACACGTTCAAAAAAATTGTTAAAGAATATACTTTTGACGGCAGTCCGACAGCGTCCGTATTGCCGCATGCTCTCCTGCGGTATTTACTTTCGTAATTTATATCTCGAAATATGGCAAAGTGTACCCTTAGATATTTTAACACGATTTAATTCTTAATCTCTCCTTTCAAAGATTCTGTTTGTTATATTGATTTTGCAGCAAAACTGACATTTTTTACATAATTTACATTTAACTTTTTTTATAGCAATTTGTACTTGGTCATTTTAAGTTTTTTTCTTACTAGTGTTGTATTGGCTGCACTGTTAGCATAGCAATATTTGTATTGGATTATCAAATTATGGTATTAGGATTTTGTACATATTAAGGTGCTTGGGAGACACTGGGCTTTTTTTCTATTGCTGTTGGATTATTGCTATTGTAATGATCGTTCAAATTTAGAAGACTAGAGTCCTGAACTTACTTTTAAAATAATTTTTAAAATTGGTTCCATAAGATGCTTTATTGTCAATATAATAAACCAATATCTTTAGCTTTCATACACGGAACAGTACAAAACAGTACTAACAAAGTCTTTTTTGTTTTGGATCTTGGCAACTTTCATGAATTTTAATTTTTCATTAGCTTTACGTTTTTAGTATCCGTATTTATGTTTCTGGAACTAATTTTAAGCTTCTTTTAAAAATACTAATATAATTACACAAAAACAATACAACAATCTATAAAAGAAAAAACATTGATACTGAAACGGAATAGTGAATATTGTTAATATTGAACACTGGTGTAAACCGTTGTATGTAATTTTATCATTGGACGTTAAAAATAATAATAAAATAATAAAAAATAAAAATAATTAATAAATAATATATAATATAATATATAAATAATAATAAAAATAAAAAAATAAAAATAATAAAGTCTATTGACATTCAAATATCAAAATATTCTATAAAATTCGACAACCACTGTAGCAAACCATTATTAGTAATAATTTATTACAATCAAAATGTTGTATAACATACGATTCTGATCGATAGGAATTATTATTTTTTTGAATAAATAAATACACATTAATACTATTTTATAATATTTGAATTCTTCAAGATTTAAAATTTACACTGAACTTATAATTATAGTTAGGGCCCTTACCGTTTTGGGTGAAAAGTCCGAAAGTGCCTGGGCACCCCCGGCACCCATGTACACACGCCTATGGAGGCCATCGTTTCAAATGCAATAAAGTTCATATTAACCTATTTCAGTAAAAATCAGTTTTATTAACCAACGTAGGTATGTCTTTTATAGAGACTATATTAACTTCTACCCTTCTACAAAAGGCAAACAAAAACTGATTTTTTTATATTTGCTAAATACAACTGCTAAAATATTAATGTTACTACATTATTACTTATATTTTGAAATATAAGTAAAAAACAAAAGTATAGCAAAGATAATAATAGTATAGTAGTATAACTGAATTATATACTTATACTTTATACTTAATATAATATTTAGTTAAAATTAAAATAAATCATAATTCCAATGTTTTTGGTATGTTTTAATGTATCCTCCGTATCTACATTACTCTATGTATCTATTATAACAGTAATAACACTACTCATAGACTAGCAGGCTGAAATACCTACAGAGATTCAAAAATAATAAGCTGGCAAATCAGACTGAAAAATAAAAATGAACACTTCTATGAATTGAATGCCTGTAACATTTAAGTCCTTGATACATATTGTAGAAATTGTATATGTTTTACATCTCTCCAACCCAATAATATATTTGAATGGTTTGCGATGAGTATAATCCCTTACAGTAATTATTTTATAATTTTAAGTATTATTTCATTATAATTAAACTCAAAATGTATAATACCTAATACAATACAAAATATGTACATTAAATAATATAAAATGTCAGGTAGGTATCTGAATAGTACTATTATCTCAAATACGGTACTTTCAGTAATTACAAAGAAGGTATATTTAGTAATTATCGTACAACAGCTGTTCTTAAATGCCGGTAACTAACCTACTGATAACTTCCGGTATACCGAAAATCAAAAATACTTCCAGTTCAAACATGTTTTTAAGTAGTTTAGAGTTATGGTATTTTGAATAATAAATATTTAATATTAATTAGCTAATGCGGATAAAACATAATACTAGAGAGTAAAAGAAACCAAAAATATTGAATAGCCTCAAACTTTTAACTTTTTTATCATTGATATAGAACTTCTATCTAAATAATAAATTTAAAAAAAAATTCATGTTTAGCTTGTTTCTGTAAAATGTGAAACCGGCCATATAATATACGATAGGTACCTTAATTTCCGCTGTTTTAAACGACTTTTACTTCAATGTTATTATTATGTTACAAGGTTTACGGTGTAAACTTGTTCTTGTTTTTATCGTAGATGAGACCTACATCCAACTCAATTTTTACATAGGTAGTTCAATTTTGAAAATGTTCTTTTCTATACGTAAATTAATTGTAAAAGAAATGATTGAGAAGGTTAATATTATACATTTAAACTACACTATATTTTTATTTTATCTTATTTTATTCAAATATACGGACGTTAGTCTTATTACAGTTTTAATGTATGTGTACAAAGAAGCTTCAATATTAGTAATAGACGGAACAAAATATAATATTTTATAATATAAACTATTACTATTTAAATGAATATAATAAAAAAAATCATAAAGTATATTAAAACTTATAAGTATACAATAAAGATAATAGACAAGTTATATAAAATGAAATGGGTATGTATTACCAGCCACCATCAAAAGGTTTGCAGGGGAATATATATTACCTATATATATACAATTATAATAATATATATAATTATTATTTGAAAATAGAGGGTAAAATGGTTTCGGATCTCTGGTATTAAGATTATTTATTTTTAAATTAATCAATGATAACAAATCAATAAGACCTAATAATAAATTATACAGAAATTTTGAAAGTAAAAGTATTCGTCATTCATTGAATGGTAAAAGATTTAGGTAATGTAAATACATTATCATAAGAACCATGGGGTCCTGTATATATTAAATTTAAAATAATTAAACGCAGAAAATTATTTTGGATAGACTCTAACGTAGATATTTGTTTTGTAGTATTATTTATCCAAATAAGAGGGCAGTATTCTAGTTGGGAACAAACAAGGTAGTTATATTAAACATATACCATAACTACTTAACTATTAAAATTATTTTACTTTGCCTTGTGTATAATGTGGCCCAATAATATATTTTAGAAAAAGAATCATTAGATAATATGGATTATATAATATTGATGACTCTTTAAATATTAAAATATTACATTTCAAGTTACAAAATTTAGCATTATTTTTGTCTAATTTTTCTTTCTGATTTTAGAGTACCTATCATCTGTTTACCTAAATTCAATTTTTACGAAGTGAAGACACTAAAAGAAACTTTAAGTAAAAATTTTACAACCCAAAAGATGATTTAATCAAAAAAATTATAGAACAATATGATACAATATTTTTTTAAATTTACATTAGCACTGACTGTTACTAACAAGGATAACTTGATTGGATAAACAAAATATGTGACTAATTATTCAAACAGCTTCTTTTTCTTTGTAGGTAAATATGTCATAAATGAATAGTTAAAGCCAGGTTTTATAAATCTAATTTATTTCCGGAAACCTATTTTATAGTAAATAACTCTATTAGAAAAAACTTCCTGGTGACAATAATCAAGGATTTCTTATATCTACTAAAAAACTACAACTTTTTTTATTCAAAAAATAAAAACATTTATGTGAACATATATTTTGAGTGAAGTATTATAAGTTAGATATTTTCCATTGATCTCTGGCATTAAATTCTATTCAATTTTTGTAATAAGTTGTCCTTCTCAATAAACTTGACTGAATATACAAAATCAATATTATACCTAGTACCTACCATTGATTATAAATAATATATAACAAATATTATTAATACTAGTACATAATTATCAGTAAATAGCAACATTAGGTAAATATTAGAAATATACCTACCAATGCTAGTATGAAAACAAAATGTATTTTAATATAAGTATTATTCGATAATTTTCTTTAGGTATTTAGTCCTACTGAATGCATATTTTATTAAATTTTTTTTGTTTACCACATATAATATAATATAAATAAAATTATTAATTACTTATCTAGCTCGGTACATAATTGTTAATAAGGAAGCTAGAGGAATTGATAAAATTGATAATAGAATGAATGATGAAAATTAAGTAAGAGTTGAGGAGATCAAAAATGATGTAGTTGAAATAGTAGATTGTATCCTTGTGAAATTCAGTAGCATGGAGAAGAATAAAGACAGTTTGAAAAATAGTGGAAAAGAAGCTGTGCCCAATCAGTGGTGGATTTGAGGGGGGGAAGTGGCGATTACCCCCCCCCCTTGGGCTTTTTTTTTACTTGAATTATTTATTATATTCATTATTCATAGAATATCAAAATCATAAGTCATAAATATAACTTCAAGCTTAATAAATGATACAAAAAGGTATTTTTTTTTATGTCTTATCAATTATTATTATTCGATTATCAATACAAATTATCGAATTTCGATAACAAGATAATGTTATAACATATTATAACGTATAAACGTTATAACCTAGGTTATAACATATAACCACAATTTTTGTAGACAACAACGGTTACAGTTTTTGATTATAGATAGAATGACAGATAAAATCATTTTATCACTATGCAGAACCGAATATGCACCGTGTCAATCTGTTTTATTGATTTTTAGGCTTTTTCTATTTTTAGCTAATAATTATTTTGTCAAATCATTTAAAGATGTATACAGAAATCTGTTGAGAATAAGGTTGTTAGAAACTAAATTTTGAAAACTTCTATCCCTAAATGTCAATGTGATGTATATTTAAACAAATTTGGAGCTCCCTAGTCCCTACCCGTGGAAATGTGTTTTCAGTTAAGTGGTTACGTCCTTGTTATACTCTGTTCGGCGAGAGAGCATGCATATTGGGCGGTCGATGTATGGCTTTGAAAGGCTGGGTACGTGAGGGGTAAACCGATTTTCGTCGGGCCGTGGCGTTCTCTCTCACTCAACAGAGTATGGTATCTATCAATCTATGATACAAATTTGCCCCCTCCTTAAACGAGCTTCAGATCCGCTACTGTGCCCAATACAGTACTTTGTGAATAATATGAAATAGGTATTTTAATTATTAAGCCACAATATTTTTCTTTAAATTAAGGTAATTTATAAAAAAAAAAAAATTGGTTTAATTGATCACTTTGTAGTAGTGAAAATAACAAACACAAAACATGAACTTTCCAATACCTATGCCTCATCATTAGCCCTCTAACTATTCTCTTTTCTGGAAGTTTTTGGAAAAAAAACCACTATCAAAATTAAAATAATCTCTTCTAGTAAAATGGTTACTATATTCAGGTACTTAAATTATATTTTGATTACCTTCAAGTTAAAATTCTATAGAGTAGTGATGATTGATACTTTACCCAAATGGAAATAGTTGCTACACCTTTAAAGATACAACAAAAAAGTATCTAGATACCTAGTTCTTATTATGTGATAAACATGTGCTTTATAATATAGGTAATATTATAATCCAAAAAGAAAAATCTTACTAAGTATATATCATTCAAAAATATATACAACTCAGAGATTATAGTAAAATATACTTAGATCATATATTTAGGAATTGGATAGATTGAAATATAGTACTTACACTTGAAGAAAGGTGTTTTAGAATTAAGCACCATTGATAAAAAGTTAAATAATGATTACATTTTTAAAAACTTTACTTATCCCAGAAGTACTATACAAAAGTAAGAAATAAGAATTTCAATTATCAAAAAATAAAGAACCGGATGGCCCTCGCTCTGCTGTACCCTTGGGGGTGGAGTGCACCTCGCTTATAGGATAGGTCATTATTATAATGGATTTGTTAAATTTGAATGCAATGATAGATATCATTGTATACGAATAACGATTCTGAACGGAGATGATATGTTAGTCTACAATATAATACATTGTTATTTATAAATATTGTAATAAGTATATTTTATTTTGAAATGAAAAATTTAGAAAAATTATCTATAAATAAGTCAAAATATGTCAAAATACTTTGAAAATTTAACCATGTATAGAAAACGTCAATATAAAGATTTGGTTAAAATTTCAAGTTGTTGCGGTTTTTCGTTATTGAGTTAGAGCATTTAAAAAAAAAAAACCGATATCTTTGTCAGTCTAGAATATTATACATTACATTATATTTTACATGTAATTTTATGTCAATATTCGCTGTTCAAACCCTTATAAAAAAATTGTGCCTATGGATTTTAATAATTTTTGAATGACATTAGGACTACTTCTGTGGAAGTACTTCTATTAAATTAGTTTTCGGTCTGCCAATTAAATTTTATAGATGTTTAAAAACAAAAATTTTACAAAAATCGTTAATTTAAATTGTCTATAAATAAGTCAAAATATTTTGAAAACTTAACCATGTATAGAAAACGTCAATATAAAGATTTGGTGAAAATTTCAAGTTGTTGCGATTTTTGGTTTTTGAGTTAGAGCATTTTAAAAATACATTCTTCACTCCGTTCAGAATCTAAAATGTAATTTCTAAAAACGTGATTTTGCGTAAAATTTTCCGTTTTTTCGTAAATTTTTAATCGTTTTTTTCGATTTTTTTAAAAAGTATTGAAAAGTTGGATTTTAGACTAGCCAAAGTACCATCTACATTCACTTTCCTTTCAGAAAAATTGCTACATAAGCAAATCGAAGCATTTTTACTGCCAAAACGGTGTCGTCACACAAAAAAAAAAATAAAAAAATTAAAAAAAAAAACACACATCATTGTAAAACTAATAGATTCCATCACTCCGTTCAGAATCTAAAATGTATAAATATAAAATATGATATTTTCACAAAAAAAAACCACTTCATATATACTGACAAATGTTAGAACTTTCTAAATATATGGAAAATAATTTCTATAACTTAGTATCAGTAGGTATCTAATATCATTTTTTAAGCTTGTTAACCAAATAAAGAATGACACATAAAAAATTAACCAGTATAGAAATTATAGTTATTGCTGAGTATGTACACAAAAGTTTGTAATTATTCACTGATTTTTTATATAATGCATTATATGTAATTTGAACCCAATAAATACTTATTACACCAAGTTAGTTTGAAATAATATTTTAGAGAATAATCAAATTATTCTAATTTAACTAAAAAAACAAAAATAAAATCATGTTTTTTTAATTAATAAGTCCACAATTATTGAAATTAATAATATAATGAATTCATGGTCATCATTTTCCAATATTTTTTAATGCGATTAAATCAATTCTACAATACAAATATAATATAAAAATTATTAAGCAAAGTAATCTGGAATTCATTAAAACATTAATAACACGATTTTATCATTTTTTTTTTTAACATTAGGTAATCAGACTTGATATTATAATTAAATAGATAAAAAAATATATGTTTAAATGTTTAATGATGAAAAAATACACATAACTAATGAAAAATAATATTAAAATCTAATCAAATCATAACTAAGAAATAACTATTTAAATATAAAATTATTGTAATAATTATAACTTGATAATTTTTAGTTTACATATAATATTATAAAAAATATTTTTTTTTTTTTTAGATTAAATGCAAAAAAATATATATCACATAATAACATAGCTACATTAAAAATTACTCACTACAAAAAGAAATTAATAATTTTATAACAAATAATAACATTCTATAATTTTCTAAAAAAAATGTATATTTAATTTAATATTAACTATGATCTTGTTTAATGAATTCACCATATTGTTCTTCATTCATTAAATTTGATATTTCTTCTTCAGAAGAAAGTTCTAATTTAAAAAGCCATCCTGTAAAAAAAATATGATTAGAAAAACACACTTCAGCTATTAATTATAAGTGCTACACCATCATTATAACAGGACTGATTAATTAATGCTGGTTTTGTTTCCACCAGAGAATTTATTTCAACAACTTTGCCTGAAACGGGACTGTATAATTCACTTGCAGCTTTCACACTTTCTAAGGCACCACATTCATCTATAAATATAATTTAAAATAAAACTCAACTAATTATAATTTAAAATTGATATGATTCCATGAGATATGTAAACTCAACATTTTACGAAAGAGAAAAATTATTAACTAATTTCTATTTTATTTTTTTTGATTTTATTAATAATAATTTTGAATAACAATGAAATAATGTAAATGAGGATGAAATAACTCTTCTATCAATATTCAATGGAAAGTACTATTATACCTTTTATTTTTACTTCTGTTCCAACAGCAGGCAGCTCAGCATATACTACATCACCTAAAGCATCCTAAAATAATAAATTTATTTTTTAATAATCAAATAAAAATTAAAGTATTTTTTTAACTAAAAATAATAAATAAATAAATAATAACTTAAAACATTTTAAAAAAAACTTTTAAATTTAAAGCTGTGGATTTGAGATAGCAAAATAAATATAATGAATATTAAGTTCCTGAAAATCTTAAAAAATTAATCTATTTTATCTTTATTTGAAATAATTATAGTTTACATGACTGAGCAGAAATGTAAGAACTTTTAATCATATCAAATGGTATGTATTTATTATTTAAAAATATAACTCATTATTATAACTTACGTTTTTATAATGGTTCATTTAATTTTTACTGATATAATATCATATTTTTTGAATTATACTTTGTGATTATTACTCACATTATTTTTTATATATGTTGTACTTAATATTGATCACAGGTGAAAGATATTTTTACACCAGCAAGTTTTTCTTATAGAAGTTATAGTTTTTAATTGAAAAGCAATAAATTATAGTACAATAGATTTGTAGTTTGTAGGCACAAATACAATAAATATTAGATATACATATAAATACGAACAGAAATATATTATATATAGATAAGAATATTTAATAAAATTAATATAAAATACCCTCTTATTTTTCTATTAAACATTTGAATCTATAGACAAATGGATAAAAATTAAACAGTGATTTTGATGGTAAATTTTTATGATTTTTAAAAAACTATATTATCTTATAACATAAAAAATAAAAGTTATCTAATTTTTGATAACCCTTTATAAACTTTATAATTATTTTTAATAATTCAATACATTTTATTAAACAACATAAAGGTTTTTTATGAAATCTTAATTAAATTAAGATAATTATAAAATGTTTATATTTGTTTAAAAATGTAGGTGGTTTAGCGTGAATAATTTTCATAGGGGACTACTAATAAGGGGATGAGGGACAAGAGAAAACTGGGATATTTGGCACCCAGGGAAAATAATATGTATTTATAATTTAATAAATCTAATTTTAATTAATACAAGGATACGAATCATTTTTTTTCTTCAAAAAAATAGCGTTTATTGCATATTTATAATCTATACCATGTGTACAATGAGTAAATTTGAGGGAGGAATGACAGTGATGAGAGGTGAAAAGGGAGGCTAAAAGTAGAGCTATCTTTGCGTGATTGGCTATGGACAACAGGTAAATATCATAAGAGAACAAGTGTAAACATAAAATGGCATAACAATGAATGAATGAATTTCTTTAACTGAAAAATGTTATCTTAAAAAATGTAAAAGAAAAGTTATCAAGTTCTCGATAACCTATTATAAACTTTATTACCTTTAACCTTAAATATTTCATTACATTTGATTACATAACATATTAGATTCTTATAAAATCTTAGATTTATACTTGTTTAAAACTATGGATGGTTTTTCTAGAATACCTTCTTGGGTTATGCACTAACATAGACTTACACTGGGGGAGAATAATAAAGATCAGGGGAAGATTGGATATTCACCACACTGGAAAAATAATAAATACTTATAATTTAAGAAATAAAGTTCAAATTATTAATACAAGGATATAAAAAAAACATTGAAAAAATTGTTTGCCTCCCCCTTCTTAAAACCTAACCTGTGGGTATGAGGTACATAAAATAAAACAACAGATGTAAATTATTAATGAACCTACTACAGATAAATATAATTCTTCAATTTAAAAATGTACTTCAGCTTGATTATGTTTCCTAATTGATAAAGATATTTAAAATATTATAAGTAGTTTATACCTAGTATATTGTAATAAAACTAGTAGACAATTATGATTTTTAATTTGAATTATTTAATCAGTACCTTTAACATCTTTAAAAATCTTAAAAATAGTTACTTGAGCATAATGTGAAATTCCAACAGTACCAATTTTATTGTTTACATCAATCCATTCGTGTTTATCTGTATAGTAACGATCTGAAATATTATTATTTAAATATGATTAAAAATAACAATTTACTGGTAAATATTAAACAAATTATGCCTTTGATATTAGAAGTAGAAAAACGCATGGAATTCGTAAATAACATTTGCACATTATTCATATTCGTCCACGTGCATCTAGTTATTTTAGTGATTCCAATGACTTTTGAAGAAAACATTTTTAACAGTAAGAATTTTAAAAATAATTATGTGAAAGAACTATTTCAGTTACAGTTATGAGATATTTTTTTAAACTTTAAAATTATGATTATCAAACACTAGTAATCCTTATCACTAAACAATGACACATAAAGACCATATGTTAATTTATTTTTTCATGAACATGTAACAAAGAGTAGTATAACAAGTATTCTGTGGTATAACAAGCAATTTCACTATTTTTAAGGATTGATTTAATAAAATCTATATTAGTGATAACAGTTAGTGATAACAATAACAATTTTCTGACTCCTCTTGTGTGATTGTGTGTTTATGTTACAATTCAAATACATAAGTATCAAGTTATTATTATTGTCAGAAATGTAACAATTTTCAAGGAAATAGTAGGAAATAATAAATGAACTAAGTGTAAAATAATGATTAATGTAATTTTTCCATTAAGTTAATTTAAATAAAATATATTGAACCTCAAATATATTAAACATTAATTTGTTTTAACATAACTTGCAGAATAATTCACAAATTTGTAAGTTCTAACTAAAAAAATTGAGTGCAAAATCAACCAAAAATCCTAATATGAAGATCTCAAATATATTAGCTAAAATTCATGTTTTAATTTTTATTGGTAAGTTAAAGTTTTATTATTAAAGAGAAGATATATCAAATATAAAAAAAAAAAAAACTTATTTCATGTATAAAAAAATAAAATAAAATTGCGAAATACCACGTCTGGGCTATAGGGAGTGTGATCAAACTTTTTCCATGAAAAATTTACAAGAAATTGTTTTGTTATATTCTTGGTGTTTGGGAGTGCATGAAAGTAAACAATACTGGGTATGACTAAGCATGCTTTGCTGTTTATTTTCCATAATATGATACAGTATTTAAGACCTGACACCCAGTATTGTTCTTTTTTTTTTATACATGAAATAATTTTTTGGTAACCAAAAATTCAACGATGATGACAAGATACAGATTTATGAAATTGTTTGGCACTCCTATACTTATGTTATAGATTAAAGTGTATTATTGGCCAAATTATTTGGATGCTCGTTATAATTAATACTAATTGTTTTTTATTCCAATCATCGATTATAAATATTTATTATATTATTTCAGAAATTTTTGTATCCAGCTTAATAAAAGATGTATATTCATCAAGAGTATTGGAACTTAGTGATGGGTAATTTGTTATTTATATGAATATTACTTTAAAATATATTATTATTTTGTATATTTTTTAGGTTTATAGATATGAAAAATGATGGACATTGGTTCATAATGGTAAATATAATTTATATCAACTGTACAATTATTTTTGAAAATTGTCTGTTTATTATTTATATAATTAAATTTGAAATATACTATTTATATATTTATTAATTAATGTATTTTTTTTTCAAAGTTTTATGCGCCATGGTGTGGTCATTGTAAAAAGTTAGAACCTATTTGGCGCCATGTTGCACAAGCATTACACCATTCTGATATAAGAGTTGGAAAAATTGATTGTACTCGATATAAAAGAGTGGTTTCTGAGTTTGGATTATCAGGATATCCTACAATTATATTGTAAGTGGTCAATTAATATTTTTTATTATACAGATAATTCTATTATAATTCTATTATAGCTTTAGAGATAGAGAAGGTGAATTTCATTTCAATAGTGAACGAACTACAGAAGAAATGGTTCATTTTGCAAAACGATTAGCTCGTCCACCTGTTCAAGAAGTCACTGATAGTAAAGATATTGAAATGCTCAAACAATCAAAGAAAAACTTCTTTATGTATATCGGAAAGAGCATTGGTCATACTTGGGTATTAGATAATTTTTTGATTAAAGTATAATGTATTTCAATTTCTACAAATTATTATTTGTTATATTAATAGGATCTTTTTTATGATTTGGCAAAACAATATCAAGCACATTCTTATTTTTATATAACTCCGGAAGGAATTGGAAAACAGGTATTAACCAATAAGTTTATGTTTATAAATATTGAATTAAAATTTAAAATCTTCATCTCTATAAATAAAATACAATTATATGCAAGTTATGTAGACTATAATTATAGCCTTCAAAAATAATTAGGCTAAACAAATCTATAAAATAAGAGGAATAGTCTGCTGTCTTCTGAAGTAGTTGACCATAGTGAGTTCAACCATAGTATTAGGTATAATTGATTGATCAGAAATTAATTTATTAAACAAAGAAATACACTGATTCTACTTTTCGGAAACCTTGTGCTTATGATTTTTGTTGGAGAAGTTGATGAATTTTTTAATGCATACTGAAAAAAGCAAAATATTTTTGATGAATTTACCTACAAGATGGTTATTAAATGTTAGAATTTGTTATACTATTATATTTAATTTATATTGTATGTAATAATATTTTATTTTTCTTTGCAATATTAGGTAACAAAATTAGCAAGAACTTTTCAAACATAGTTTACTTAATTTAAATGTTAGAAAAAATAATTTATAATTTATTTATTTATAATTTATATATTTATATATTTATTTATAATAATTTATACATCTCTATGTTAGAAAAATAATAGAGTAACATTATGAAAATAAATTAATAAAAGAAAAATATGTGTTAAATATAAATTTGAACATTTTTTGGAAATTATAGATTATAAAATATGTACAGTTTCGTGCTAATTAAGTTGTAACCTAAGATTTGTTTTGAGAAAATTTGATTGTAGCATATTGAATTTCTTTCAGAGAAAAAGGATATTAGTAAAGAAATATAAATACATTTTTCAATTTCGATATTTTTTTTTTTCTGACCAATAATGTTTTTAGTGTAATTGAAAAGTAACTAAAAATATTAATAAAATTGAATATACCTAAGAACAGGTGAAGTTATAATAAGTTTCTCTAATAATTCCCTAAGTATTCTCTAAGAATAAATTTGTAATACCTTAAATTTTATACTATTTGAACAAATATAGAAGAATAAATATAATTTCCAAGTAATGATAAATTAAAATGTAAATTATTTGTGTTTATTTTCTAATTATAAGTAGTACTATATCTATTAAAATAGTTATTATTTTTTTTGTATATTTATAGCACTTTATATTTGGAGAATCTCCTGCAATAGTTGTATATAAAGAAGAACAACATTACTCTTTTAATGGTAAGTACTCAATAATATTATATTATAATAATCTTTTAAAAAATAATGAAATATTGAATCATACTTATAAGATTTTAATTAATATTCTTTAGCTGAAGAATGGGATACGGATTACAATACAAGTTTAACTCAGTGGATTAATACAGAAAGATTTGATACATTTGTAAAAGTAACTCGTTCAAATATTCACCATATGTTAGAAACTAATAAGTATTTAGTCTTAGCATTGGTAGAAGAGAATAAAATAGAAAAGCTACCACCTCATCATTCTGAGTTAGTTCAAATAATAATTTTTGAATAATTTTGAATTTTGTGTGTTTAATACATAAAAAAATATTTAATACAATAATGTTTTGTTTTTCCTTAGATTTCTTAAAATGGTAGAATCAGTTATCGTTAAAAACAGAGAACGTTTTCATAGGTATTATAAAAATATAATATGAAATATATAATTAAGAATAATATTATATAGTTTAATTAAAATAAGATAAATAAAACTAATAAAAATATATTCTATTTTAGGGACTTCCAGTTTGGTTGGATTGGTTCACCAGACTTTGCCAGTGCTATTATTTTATCTGATGTAACTTTACCATCATTAATTATATACAATTCGACTACTAGACATCATCATTTTCCTGAAGAAAACCCTCATGAACTTACTCCTGAATCAATTACTTTATTTCTAGAAGCTGTAAGAAATCAATCAGTCAAGGTAATATAAAATAATTTAATAATATTGTTTTAAAATAATATATTTTTATATGCTACTAATAAATTAATTATGCAACATTTTTCGATATTTAAGTCATTATATTCCTAATTTACAAAAAACAATGGTGTGCTTAAAGTTTTTTATTATATAAAATTTGTTTAATCAGGCATATGGAGGAAGTGGTATTTTAACACAAATGTACAGGATATATTATGAAACCAAGACATCATTAGTAAATATTTGGACAAGTAACCCTGCAGTGGCTAGTGTTTTATTTGGATTACCATTGGGTTTCCTAATGTTAATATGTTACTCGACATGTTGCACAGATATTATGGATGCTAGTGATGACGATGAAGATAATGAGGGTAAGTTAAAAAAAAAAAAATTAAGAATAATATAAAACTATCAATACTTTTTAATTTTGATTTTTTTTTTTTTTTTTACTCAACTTTTGAAAACTTTTGTCTTGCAATAATTTATTAATTCCATAACATTTTCATTATTTTCAAAGATAATATATTTACTGAAAATCGTTATTACCTTATAGTAAAAATCATTTTTACATAGATTGTTATAAACTAAGGACGCAAAACATTAAGGCCTTCCACACACGGTGAAACTGTTATGCAACAATAATCTGAAATCAGTATCGCAAGCGACTGTTGTGCAATTGGTTTGCAATTGATTTATGTCTTCTCTCCGCATACGAGTACAATCAAATTTTGACCAGTTTGTAGTTCACAAATTCACATCATAAGGAGGAGACACGCACTTTTTTTAAACAAAGTTTATTTTATTTTATTTTGTACAAAAGTATAATGTAGTATGCCATGCTTTTTCTGTTAAATCCTTTATAGAATAGCCAGGAAGGTTATAATTGTATAAAATGTCATGTTTTTCCCCCTAATCGACGAATTTAATGTTCATCGACTGATCACTCATAATGAATGAACTATCACAAATTCACATTATAATATAATATAGATATTATAATTATATGCTTCAGGTATAATATACAAATGTTAATTATTATAATAATTATTAAATAATTAATTACCATGCAACTGTGCAACTGAAACTGATATTCGACCTGCAAGCACAGTTGCACGCGACCAGTTGAAAATTGATTACAAACCGATTTGGTTTTAGTCGACAAGTGTGCCTAGTGGTTTCCTATGACGCTACACATGCAAAGTTGCTAAACGGTTACTCGCGCAATCGATTACAGATTATTGTTGCATAACAGTTTCACCGTGTGCGGATGGCCTAAGGCCTTCCACACACTGTAAAACTGTTATGCAATGAGAATCTCAAATCAGTTACGCAAGCAATATCAGGTCGAATATCAGTTTCAGTTGCGTGATTGCATGGTATTTATTATTAACAAATTTATTATTTGTGTCCATCTTATGAATGTTTTGAACAATCAATTTAACTAATTCTTGGTAAGAATCTTTAGATATTCTATTAAACTCTATAAACTTGGCATCAGTTTGGTTCAGTTATTCTCCTGGTATAAACAACATGCATTTAAAATGTTTTTCTATATTTGAATGGATCCAATAATCCCTTTGTACAACTTTTTGGTTTCTACAGTATTGGTTATAGTCAATTATGTCATCTTCGTCAGAACTACTTTTCATGTAGCAAAACTTTTGTATAAAATAAACTTTGTTTGAAAAATTTTTTTGAAAAATAGCACTTCTCCTCCTTATGATGTGAATTTATAAACTACAAACTTGTCAAAATTCAATTGTACTTGCTTGAGAAGAGAAGTCTTAAATCAATTGCAAACCAATTGCACAACAGTGGCTTGCACACCTGATATGAGATTCTCGTTGCAAAACAGTTTTACTGTGAGCGCAGGGCCTTAAGTCACATTTTTGATATTTTTAAAATTTATTTTTTTATGAAATACTATATTTTCCTTAAAAATAAATGCTGAATTCTAAGTATGAGTTTAAGGTTTTATAAATTATAATATTTTGTTATAAATATAAACATCATAATATAAAAATAATAAATTATAATTTTTTTATCATTATTATTTTATTATAATTTTAATTAAAGTAATTTCATTTTTTAGATTTACATCATGAGAAGAAAGAATAAGCTTTGCAAACCTTCCAAATGCCAAAATTTAAACTATTATTTGTAATGTATATATTTAATTCATAAATTAATATATTTTAATGTATGTATTTATGAATATTTACATACATAAAATAATTAGAACTTTTTTTTTTAATATGAATTACAAATAATACTTAAAAGTATCATAAATATAAAATAAATATATTTATTTATATATTTTAGACCAAATCTAAAGTATGAACTATATAATGCTATAATTTATATAAGTGATATATATCATACTTGATGGACAGTGGACGTTATATTTATACCAAAATATTAAGTATAAAATATTATCAACTACAAAAATTAATTTGATTCATATATATTATTTAATGTGTATCAATTAAATTTGATAATTTTAACAAACATACGAATATTAATTAAATAGATTTCATTGGTTTTAAGTATTGGCTTTGTATGTATTTTTTTTTTATGTTTAATCATTATTGTCATGTGAATATTTTTCAAAACTTAGACTAGTTATCACTCTAAAGTTAATCTCAAAATTATAGTTTGAATGTATGTACATTTTATATATTTAAAAATTATAGTAAATATTCTAGTGTTACAAATTGATAATTTTCACCTGAATTGTAATTTTTTTGTATGTAAAAAACTAAATTACGTTACACAACCATAGTATTGACTATTTTCTAAATACATTAAGTGATAGCATTTAATAGAATAATTTATTGATTAACATACAATTTCTGCTATAAAATATTATTTTATAAAAATAATATTTACCATCCATGCTTCAAGGTAAATTTGTAAAATATTAAATGGTATTAATTATTAATAATAACTTCATTGAAAATAAATTAATATTTATACCCAATGATATAATTAATACCTGAATATGAAACTAAACATTTAATTTTACCCACATCAATATTTAAAATATTTATTATATTATTTACTGAAATACATTATCGGTTTTGTATGATTTTAAAAAGTATGTGCATTTTATCTAGTCAATATTTATACTTATTTGTTCTTGTTTTTATATGTAAATCACATATTTGTGTTACAAGCTTATTAATTGTTACATATTATTATAATATTATTGTCTTTCAATTATGTGCAATGAATAAAAATGTATTACAATAATAAATATTTAAGGTATGAATTAAATCTTATTAATTTTTTTCTATTCCCTATATCACGCACCCAGAAAAAGAATGACACAACTCAAAATTTGACTGATTTAAGTAAGTAATTTTACACTTACACTTCTAAACATAATAAATTATTTTTTGTAAAGTTCGGCATAACTAAGAAAAGTCATTTTTTTCTGTTTGCACTTTCAAACCATGTCAGATAACTGTATTGTAGTATTTAGCCATTTTAATTATTACTTGTATTGTATAATTATTATATTTGAGTTGTGTTGTTTTTCTTCTGGGTGTGCGATATATGAATGAAGCCTTTGGTTGTATATAACATTTAGTTCTATAAAAATTAAGGAATATAATTTTATATTTACAAATATTAAAATACATTTTATTAAATATATTTGAAATATGCATTATTTTTAAAATATTATATAATTCTCATTAATTTAAAACTATAACATTAAATATACATTTTAAAATTTGAATTATCAATATAGCCCAAGTAATCAGAAAATGTATTTAAAATTCTCTGTTTAATTTATAAAAAAGGTTTTTAACTCAGGGTCATTTAAATTTTTTTAAAAAATATAACAAGTATTTCAGTTTAAGGTAATAAAACAATTAATTTGAAAAATTCAAACAATAAAAGTTACTCCCAAGACATTTCTTTCTTATCTTTTCTAAATGTTACGAGATATATTATTTATAATTAAAATTAATTTTTAAATGTTTAAACTCAAAATAAATTTAATCAAGTATAGGTTGATAAAGGTTTTTTTTTAATTAATTGATTAAATTAACTCATATTAATTTGTATTTTTTTAAATTTTTTTTTTTTGTTAAAAATTAAAAAGATTTGGACTACGTTGATGATTATTTTCTCATATTTAAAATCCAATCATTGCTATGTATATATATATATATAAGAACTATACATTTTTTTTCTTAACTACTTAGGTAAATAACTTAGGTAGATACAAATATTTTAAACTTATCGTTCTACATATATATTACTTAATTAAAAAATAATTTACACAATATGTATCAATATTTAAGAGAAACCTAGTTTAAATTATGTATTTTAACCACACACATATATATATAAAGTACCTAATCGAAAAATTATTACCAAACCCACTAATTGATAATTGTTTTAATTCTTGTTAATCGCACATTTCCTTAAAAATAACAATCGCTTAGTTATTTAATTTAACATTATATATCGTTGTAATTAGGCTCATTAATAATTAAACTAGCTATTTTTGCAACAATGGTTCTAATACTGTGTTTCGTTGTTCAGCAATTTTTTGTAGTAATCTGTCCAACTCCTTCTTGTGATAGTAAAACACTAACTCTTTCGGTTTGACACCTTTGAACACTTCGACCACGCTGGGCTTAAGGTTGTAAAAGAACAACGCCTGTCCCCTATCGGAGAAGTCTTTGGTGAGCATTTCTATGACTTTGGCGGCAGTGAAGTCTGCTCCATACACGTGGGAACAATCGATGACTACGGGCATATTCCGTTTGAGACTGTGTTTCGTAACCAGATTACGCACGTAGTCCGCGGACGGGAACACCAGACACCTGTCGGGAGTCAGCATTAAACACTTGAAACCGGCCCGGGTCTTGTATTCCCTAATGGATATCTTCGGCCTAGCCGCGTGGGTACAGGATGGACGTGAGGTTGAGCCCGATCCCGAAAAGGACGCCGATCTCCAGGGGCAGAAACAAGCAAGCGAAAAAAGTGAACAGGCCGGGGATCAAGTCGCTCTTCTTCGACCGGTAAATCGGTTTGACCACACGCACCTCGACCATGAACACGACGGCCGTTACGATGACCGCGGCCAAACAGGTTTTGGGTATGTAGTAAAAGTGCGGCGTCAAGAACAGCAGCGCCACGATGACCAGGACGGCGGTGTACAGGCCGCTCAACGGGGTGCGCACGCCGCTGGCGTTGTTCACGGCGCTCCTGCTGAACGAACCGGAGCCAGGGAACCCGTGCACGAACGAGTTGCCGATGTTGCACAGCCCGATGGCCAGCAGCTCCTGGGTCGCGTCCACGGTCTTGCCGCGCGCGAACGCCTTGCAGATGGATATGTTCTCGAGCAGCCCGATGAGCGGCAACACGACGATGTTGGACTTCATGGCGGAAACCATGTCCAGAAAGCCCACGGTCTGGTTGCCGTGCTGCACCGAGAACTGGGGCGCTCGGAACTCGGGCAGGCCCGCTGGCACGTGGCCGATGATCTTGTACGGTATGTCGTCCGCGGACCGGTCGCCGCGACGGGACTCGATAAACACGTAGCTCAGTACGGTGCAGCTGATGACGATTATCGAGTTCCTGAGCGACCCGATCAGCCACAGGCTCTTGTTCGTGTACCTCTCGACCGGCGTCTGTTGGCTGGGGTCCGCGGGGCCGATTCGTACCTCAGCGATTACCCGCAAGCCCAGCAGGAACACGATGCACCCCGCCCCGATGATCGTGTCCCCGGGACTAATGTTGCCCGCGTCCCGGTACAACGAGCACGCCATCTCCCATATGCTGGAACCGGTGCCGCTCACGCCGATCAGGTCTTTGATCTGGGACGCGATGATCAGCAGCGCGACGGCGGACGTGAACCCGGACGACACGGGACCGGACACGAAGTCGATGATGATGCCGAGGCCACACACCCCCATGGCCAACTGTATGACGCCCGTGAGGAAGCACAGCAGCGTGAAGTACGCCGGCTCGCAACCGTGGAGCGTGCTGTACGTCATCAGCGACACGATGGCCGTCGGTCCCATGGGTACGTCCTTACAACTGCCGACGAACGTGTAGATGAACGTGCCCAGAAACGAACCGTACAGGCCGTACTGGGGTGGCAGACCGGCCAACCCGGCGTACGCCATCGACTGCGGTATCACCGTCAGGCCTACCGTCACGCCGGCCATCACATCGCCCAGCCCGTCCTCGACTGTGTAACACGACAGCCATGTCAGTATCGGCAACCTCCGTTTCACGTTCTTCATGGCCACCATGCCGCGCAGTCTCCGTTTCAGCCACGGGCACATGCCCTGCATCGTTTCGATGGTGCTCACTTTCCGTTCAGAAATAATCTCTTCCACCAATATGAAATCGTCACTGCCCAACGAACACTTGTACGCATCGTCGCGACTGTTCATCGAGGAGTTCGTATCTTTATCCGTAACTGTCATGGCTCACTCGACGTTTACGATATCGCAATACTACGTTACCTAACCCCTCCGTTCTAATCAGTCACGCAAAATTGGATCTGAAAAAAAACCATAAATTTTAATGTTTATTAAACACGTATTTTGCTTTCAGATGTATAAACCATTGCTATAAGTTTTTTTTACAGTTGACTTAAACGAAAATGTTATCAAGTACAATTTACAAAAAAAAGAAAAAAAATGTTTGTTCTAAATATTAATTTCACATAAATATTAATTCGTGATTATAATATTATTATGCCATCCGTCCGATTTTAATTTTGAATGGAACGGTAACAATAACTATTTATAGTTTCTTTCTTTAACGTGTTCACAAAGTTACATTTGAAACTAATTTCATCTGTATAAAAATGGTTACCGGAACACAATTATAATTCTTCAAATGCGTGGTAATATTTATAGGAGTTATTCGGTTCTTAAGTTATTAAAGAACATTTATCAATAATTATACATATGGACGTAAATAGGGTACTCAAATGCATGGGGCTTGAGCCCAAAAGGCTTTCAAGAACAATATATTACATTGAAGTATCTACTCAACATATCATAGGAAGAGCTTAAGATGGCTCAGAGAGGACTAAGCCCCCCCCCCTATTTATATCCATGATTATACATTTGTTTACAGTAAAAGTCTTACAGGAATATGATATTTCTTTAGTCTAAAAATCATGATTTATTTTACATTTCTAATCATTGAGATGTTCAATACCTATCTATATTTATTTTACACTGATTTTGGCTCAGAATCATTTTTCGTATAATATGATGATTTATCTTTGCTTTTATAACTCTACAAATACACACGATTAACATAACAAAGCACACGTGCCTTACCAAATTTTTAAATATCTATATAGTATCATATAATTCAAGGGTTCTCAACCATTTCAAGTAAAAACTCCCTTTCTTACTATTTTATTCTATTACACTAATCACGCCCTCTCCCCCTTCGCCATAGCAAGATTTAATTATGCTTAATATAAATATAATACAAAATAATAGGAAAAATTTAAGATAAGAGATATATACATTTATATATCACTCGAATACTCATAATATTGGAGCACAAAAATGTTTTTCTTATTCATGAAAGCTGACTTTGCCGTGCACTTCTGAATCTTATTTCCACGATTTAGCTGCCTTAATTAACTTTAAGTAACCTAAGTTTTTAAAACATTCCATTTTTTCAAGCAACTTATTTCCTGCTTGGATATTAATTCTACATATTTGGTCTTATTTTAAGCAATCTAAACCATGCCTTCGTTCTTTGTTATTGGATAAATATGATAATATGAACATCAACGAAGGAAAAAATGATTATTATTATTTAAAATGATTAAAACAAATTATATTATATTCACTTTCTCAAATATTAAATTTAAATGTATTATTAATTAGCATTACTAATATTATTAAGATACAAATTAATGAAAGAGTTGGCACTCCTTAGTTCCAACTAATTGTTACTTAATAATATACCGATTAAATATAAATAATCAAAAATAACGTTTTTGTGTTTTGTTGCTTTGTAAAAATGTTCACAGCTCTCTAAGGGGGTACACCTTCCAGGTTGTGAACTACTGATATAATTAATATTAGCTTACAGCTATTATTCTATATTAGAATCTCATTACAAATAAAAAAAAATAAAAAGTTAAAATGCAAGAATACAAAAAATTATTATATTCAATTTGGTGAACAAAAAAATAAATAAAAAGCAAGTTACAACAATTAAATAAGATTAATTAAATTAGAATTATATACCCATTAAAATATATGAATATAACAGTAAATATATTAATATTCTTTGTTAATACACGATGTATATATCATACGAATTTCACAATATGTAATATGAATAATTTTGAGACATTTTATTCTTTAAATTTTATCTACAAATAAATAATAAAAATGAATGAGGTAAATATAACAGTTGTGTCCACTGGTACAACTATGTTTCATTAAAATTTTATATTATTTATCCAAAATACAAACCGTATTCTATTCTACTTTTTTTTTTAATAAAGATGCACCTAATATATTTGTATACATAGGATCTTTGATGGATACATGAGCAATAATACAATAAATTAATTACACACACTTATTCCATATTGAAACACAATATTGAAAAAACAAATAATTAATAGAAAAAAATGTCAATAATTAATAACTAACTTTTTAAACAATAGAATAGATGGGTGTAACGTAATAATTTTACTTTTTTAATAGACACATTAATATAACGCTATAAATAAAAATGTATTCAAAAGGCCATCAGTAAAAAAAGGCAGATAATGTTTAATCATTGCACCAAATCATTTTTAGGTAAGGGAGTAGTGGTTTATATTACATATTTCAGTTAATGAAATATTCATGTTTTTGAACGATTATTGACGATTTTCATTTTCATTTGAATACAAATGCTTTTCAATTAGTCGTTCTAATTAGTTCTAAAATATGAAATTTTTTTATATATATTATATTAAATCTAGAATGAATGATTAAGCCATGTAGTCTTGCGAGCCAAATTTTTTTACGAAAAATCTTGATATATGTATATAGATATATGATTTTGGGGAATTACCCAGTGGTAACACCCAGCACGTGATAATTTATTTACTGTCGGTTAATATGGGTTTTAGATTCTGAACGGAGTGAAGAATGTATTGATTTTACAATGATGTGTGTTTTTTTTTTTTTTTTTTGTCTGTCGACACGATTTGGGGCAGTAAAAATGCTTCGATTTGCTTATGTAGCAACTTTTCTGAAAGGAAAGTGAATCTAGTTGGTACTTTGGGAAGTCAAAAGTTAAAAATTTCCAATATTTTTTAAATACGACAGGAAAAACCATAAAAAAATTTGGGAAAAACGGGAGTTTTTACGCAAAACCAGTTTTCGACATAATCAAATTTTTTATTTTGCTATAACTCAAAAACTAATCGATGTAAATACTTGAAATTTTCACCAAATGTTTAGATTGGCGATCTCTATACACCATTAAATTTTCAAAGTATTTTGACTTTTATTAAGTTATTTATAGACAATTGAAATTTTCAATTTTTTTAAGTATTTTTTTTTAAATAACGATAAAATTTTTTTGGCTGCCCAGAAAATCTTGAAAATTTAATACAAGGTTTCTTATAAGTTGTTCCTTAACTGATAAAAAAAAATCTAAAATCGTAAGTCACTATTTTTTTTTATAAGTGCTCAAAGTTCCAATTTATACGAAATATGTAAAAATCACGATAATTTGCAAGTTATTTTGTAGATAAAAATTCATAAAATTTTTCTGTTCATACTTAAGGTTCAAAATTTTAACACTAGGTTATCTATGAGCTACTCTTCAAAAATCTTTAAAAAAATTTCTACCGGACTAAGAGGAAAAAATTGTACGACTGTTTGAAATTTAAATATTTACGAAATTGCATAAAATAGCGATTTATTCTCAGACGATTTTAAATATTTGTTATAATTCAAAAAGTATAAGTCGCAGATTTTTGAAATTTCTACCAGCTGTTAAGATTGGTATTTCTTTTATGCAATATTTTTTTCAAAATATTATATTGATTTTTAAGCCACTTATAGTCATTTAAAATATTCGATTTTTTTACATTTTATTTTTATAATCGGTGATAAAAAAAATTTGGCTCATACAAAATACTTGAAAATTTAATAGAAGATTCCACAGAAGTAGTTCTTAATGTCATTCAAAAATTATTAAAATCCATAGGCACAATTTTTTTTTATAAGCGTTTGAACATCGAATATTGACATAAAATTACATGTAAAATATAATATAATGTAGAATGTTCTAGACTGACAAATGATATCGGTTTTTTTAAAATGCCCTAACTCAAAAACGAAAAACCGCAACAACTTGAAATTATCATTAAATCTTTATATTGACGTTTTTTATACATGGTTAAAATTTCAAAGTATTTTGACATATTTTGACTTATTTATAGACAATTTAAATTTTCGGTTTTTCTAAATTTTTCGTTTAAAAATAAAATATACTTATATAATATTTATAAATAACATTGTATTATATTCTAGACTAACATATGAACTCCGTTCAGAATCGTTATTCGTATACAATGATATCTATCATTGCATTCAAATTTAACAAATCCATTATAATAATGACCTATCCTATAAGCGAGGTGCACTCCACCCCTAACTGTACAGCAGAGCGAGGCCCATCCGGTTTTTTTTTTTTTTTTTTCAGGACAAAAGGTCCCTGCACCATTTTCTTTTTAACCTTCGTTGAGGGTTATTGGGTAGAGTTTTTGTTGATAGTTTAATAATCAAGGGGTTTGTATGTGACTGAAGTTTGATGTGGAATCTAGCATAGTACATTTTGGTAATTTGATTTGAGGTGTGTACTTTAAGATCTTTGTGAAGATTATTGTTCGTTATATACTAGGGTGCAGAGGAAAGTAGGCGGAGGCAGATGGATTGAAAGGCTTGAATTTTTTTGATGTTGGAGGCTTTTGCGGTTCCCCATAACTGGATACCGTAAGTCCATAGTGGTTTAAGTAGAGACTTATAAATTAATAATTTGTTATTTATGTTCATGTTAGATTTTAGGAGAGGCCTTAATAAATGAAGACGGGCGTTTAGGGCTTTACGTTTGTTTTTAATATGGGATTTTATAAACTATTAAAACAAAATTAGATAACTGTAAAAAAATCTTCACAACCTAATAATTTGAATTATATATTTAGTCAAAATATTAAAAACCTATATTGTCAACATATTGCTTGAAATTTTTCAATTTAACATACATATATATGTAAATTATAATATTAGATATGTAATATATAAGCCAAAAATTATTATGTATATGTATATATCTAGATAGACTCTATTTATTATGAAATAAATCACTATTATTTTTGTAAAATTGATCAATTGTTTTAATTAAAATTTTAAAATGTGTAGGAAATTAATACTGGAAAATTAAAATTTTATGACATTTAAAATTTAAATTAGAATACCATGTAATTGATCTAATTTTAATAGTTAGAAAATGTATAAACATAAAGTATTAAAAAGTAGAAAAATATAATATTAATTTAATAAATAGAGTAGAGTAGATATCTAATTTTTCTGAGAAATATTTTAAAATTTCTTTCAACAAAATATTTAAAAGTAATACAATATAATACAAAATAATACAAAATAAAAAAAAGTAGTACAAAATAATTAAAAGTAAAACAGTTAAAAGTGTAACGAACAAATTAATTTAAATTATAATCTTCCACAGAAAATGAAAAGCCTTTTAATTTCCATATTTTTATTAAATTTTTATTTTTATTTCAACAAATAATATCGGTGATATGTTTCTCGTTGTTTATCAGTATAATACCCATTCAATATTATTTATAATAAATTATGTAGGGACCTTTTAAGTTTTGGTTAACGAATTAATTAAATATAATATACATTAAAAACTACCGAAGTGTTATGATTAATACTACCACTGATTTTTTTTTATACTATTATTACCAATTATTATTTTTATTTAATAATAGAGAAAAAAATAATAAGTAAAATTAAACTCACCAAAGCAATAAATGTCGTTGATGTCATTACACAATTATAATGTTAAAGAAAATATAACAATATGCTCACACCAGTTGCAATGTCTTTTCTAAATGTCTTCTGCGTGTATTTATTTTCATCTATTAAACACCTAGCGAATTCTGCCCCCTCCAATTTAAAAGGTCTGCCAAGTTAAGTAGATAGGCTGACGCTGAATATTTAATTGAAACTTCGCAAGAAAAAGTGACTTGATAATGCGTCAGCATACACAAAAAAATATACAAGTAGGTAAATATTTTATTACAAAATATAATAAATATTTAAAAACAATTAGAAATAATAAAACTAAATATTGTGCATTAAAACTTTATTGGATTGATTAAAATTAAATATTTATTTAAAGAATATATTTCCTATTAAATTATAATAAAAAAAAACTTTATAAATACATTTTAAAAATACATAATTAATAATAAAAAAAAAATGTTTATGTTTTCTTTAAAGTACTTATAATAATACTTGGATGAATAAAATCATAAAACATAATTTGCGTTATAATGATTTTTTACTATATTTTATATTTTACTATATACCTATATATTTTATATTTTTATTATAAAATAATAATTATAATGTTATAATTACGGACGTGTTATATATTAGTTATACTTTTATATTTTGTTTTATCAATAACTTACTTTAAATCAATTATATATTTACTTTTGTATACATTTATCATCGTAATTTCATCTTTATACATAAATAAATAATAAGTGAAAACAATTTGCTTATACTATGTATTGCATATACGTATTTTTAGGGATGCATTAAATGATTATACCTAGAAAAAATCGGTGGAAGACAAAATTGCCAAAATTAGATAATAAAAATAAAAATTGTATCGTAATCATTATTTTGGTTTGGCTTTCCTTATATGCATCGATTAATCTGATGCTTTTGAGGATTTAATATCCATCGCACTTAAAGATAAAACAAATAATAAATTTACTGATTAAATTTTAGAAACATAAATTGATTTTAGTATATTTCTGTTTTAAATTTGGACTAAAATCCCAAAAAATGAGATTATAAGGATTGCAAATGCAGCTAAATCATATTATCGACATTAAAAAGACCAATTTATGTGGCTTATTGTTCCGTTTGTATAGTAATTAATATATAATTAAAATTTACACAGTGAAACATATTTATTTATCAACTCTTCTTCTAACAAAAAATTAAGGATATTTCACGAAGACATAATTCTAAAAAAGAATAAATATCAGGATGGTGAAATAAGTTGTTTAGAGTTCATGAAAAAAAATTGGATTCAAAAATAAACCAATTTATTAAAATTATATTTGTTTTTATGTATATTATATTTTATCGATTATTGAAAATTTTAAATATTTTTAAACATTTATATAAAATATGTATATAATTATGACACAAATTATATGTTCTTTATGCCCCTTTGGCGCTTATGCCATGTAGCCTTAACATGTAGGTATATAATATTAGATAATTGACGTTTATGTACTCAAATGTTACATAAATCATTTCATTTTTGCACCTTTGGTGTTTCTATCATATAGCCTACAAAAATGTTTAATATTTTTTTTTAAAAATAAAATACTTATCTTCAAAGTCCCATAACTTATATTAACTTGATTCATAACTATATATATATATTAGTATGTAGACATAATTTGTAGATGATGATAAGATATGTTAGTAAATTCTATATAAATAAATCATGATTTGTTATAGTTTAATATTTCAACCCCAATCTTGCATTTTTGATCTTAGAGTAAAATTTTAAACACGTGCGATGCATATCGTTGATTCCTTCGATTACATTTTATTTTCGAACATTTTAGTTTCCATTTATCATATAAAATATTATTTTATCGCAATTTGTTTTTTTATTTCTCCAAAGGTATAATTCTTATAAATAGCAACTAATGTTATATAAATACACACATTTTAAATATACTTTATTAAAATATATTGACTTGACTTTCATTGGAAAGGTTAGACAGTTTAGAATAATATTATTGTACGATCTGGCACGATATCAAGAGGTACCTAAAAAAAAATATTTAAATTAATAGTATATATATCAAATATAATAACGTCTAACAAATAACACACTGTGTACTGTGAGGCTGTATTAATAAAATATAGTCATATTTTTAAAATAAAATCAAAAAAGGATAAAAAATAAGTTGGAAATGAAATAAATTGATTAAAATCTTTAAATTACAATAATGAAATCCAAAATATTTACTTCATGATCTATATCAAGCAACACTTTTCATATTTAACCATGTAATTATTATCGGAGTTATTTGCAGCGTTTTAGACCTATATTTAACAGGACATAGCATAAATTGTTTCCCTCCCCTTCCCAGATGTGATTCAAAAAATCGGGTAATAAATATTTATTAATTATTATTGGTAAACTTTTAAAACTAATTAATTCTGCAGTTCTTAATTCATATAAAATGATAACCTACTGATAAACCGATTTTTAAATATATATTACCGGCAATATGAATGACTTAGGAATTTTGCAAAATCCCTTGGTATTATGCATATTGCCGATCGGTTTTAGGCAATGTAAATAAAAAAGGTTCAATATTATTTTATATTACTGTAGCTCATAAGCTCAAAATATGACCCAAATGCAAACCAAAAGCGCAAAAATAAATAATCTATAAGCACAAAAAAAATTACCTTTTTAACAACCCATAAGCGTAAATCAATTTTGTAAAAATAAAGTGAATTTTATTAAAATTGTAGTAAGAATTATAACTACATAGGTGTACTAATAACCTATTTTAAATTTCCATATAAAAGAATTGAGATATCAATTTTTTAAAAGATTCTTATTGTATTTGATAATTTTACCTACACTCAAAAATTATGATCAAAAAAAAATTACCGATCCCGGCGCACCTTTACATCTTTCACCCGGGGCCCTTTTGCCCTCTCTTTAATTCACCTCTACTCACATAAATATAATAAATATATCTTTATTAGTTAATAGGAAATGAATTATACTTTCCACTTGGTTCAATGGTATTTAAGCAATTGTTTTTGTTTTTGAATAAATGCATATGAAATCCAATGTCTCCTTTTAAATTTCCCATTAAAATTTACTGTCAAATATATTAATAATATAATATAATAAATTAAATTATACGAAATATGAATAAATTACTGCATAGTATAGGACTAAAACCCACAGTTTATAATTGTTTATGTTTTATACATGTTAACAATATTATAGAGACATTTGAAAATTTGGGTAAATAATTTATTATGAACAATTTAGTATATGCCTACCAATTTATTTTTATAAAAACACCTATACGTGAAATATATTTTAAACAATGCTTTTATTATTACAATAATAACTGAAATACTCGTAAATAAATTTCTAATATCTTCAAATACTTTTTTTGTTTTTTGCAAGAAGTAAAACAGTTATTATTTACTTAGAATTGCAGTTTAAATACCTTTTTATGTTGCAAATAATTTTAATGATGTATTCTAAATATTTATTAGTAACTATAATAAAGATAAAACATTTAACAAAAATTAGACATTTTAGTGTTGTACACATTCCATAAGATTGCTTCAGCTAATTTAAATATTGACTCATTAAAAATTACTCAGAACAGTTGGAGTTGAAATTCTACATAAGACATAGTAACATATTACTAATAAATATAAATTATACTTACACATCCTAACCCAACATTCACAACTTACAATTGTAATCATATACGACCAATTATCATTATTTATAACTTACCTACCTACTTCTTTTTTTTTTTTCTTTGACTTTCGCCTTTTCTTCTAACAATCCCAACTATATGTAGTCATGGCGGACGGTCATCGTTTCTGCCAAAACAAAAAAGGTTCAATTTTCATATCCACCAAATCTATTTCTACCGATATCATTGAGCTGGAGTTTGAAAACCCTAGTCTGTCTGTATAGTGCTATCGACCATCAATGTCGATAACGTGTAGATAAATCAATTGTGTCCGTGTTATCGGGATCGGAGTTCTGTGATCGGATCTACGAGTACTGTAGAAACGACGACGAGTATTAGACGCATATTATAATATAATCGTACAGTATTTAAAATTGTTATAAGCTCTATTCGTTAATTAGTTCATAGTGGTCAAGTTATTCGTGATGATACATGAGATTCTGGAAACTTAATTTATTTATTACAAGAGCGTAATAAAGTTTTCACTTGAAAATCCTGTACTAAAAATTTGGCTTGAGAAGCCTGTAAGACATAATATAAAAAAAAAAGAACCACCTTTTCTTGGCCTCGCTCTGCTGTACAGTTGGGGGTAGAGTGCACCTCGTTTATAGGATAGGTCATTATTACAATGGATTTGTTAAATTTGAATGCAATGATAGATATCATTGTATACGAATAACAATTCTGAACGGAGTTAATATGTTTGTCTAGGATATAATACATTTTAGATTCTGAACGGAGTGAAGAATGTATTGATTTTACAATGATGTGTGTTTTTTTTTTTTTTTTTTTTTGTGTCTGTCGACACGTTTTGGGGCAGTAAAAATGCTTCGATTGCCTTATGTAGCAACTTTTATGAAAGGAAAGTTAATGTAGATGGTACTTTGGCTAGTCAAAAATCTAACTTTTCAATATTTTATAAAAAAATCGAAAAAAATTAAGAAAAAATGGAAATTTTACGCAAAATCACGTTTTCGAAAATTTAAATTGTCTATAAATAAGTCAAAATATGTCAAAATACTTTGAAAACTTAACCATGTATAGAAAACGTCAATATAAAGATTTGGTGAAAATTTCAAGTTGTTGTGGTTTTTCGTTTTTGAGTTAGAGCATTTTAAAAAAAAACCGATATCTTTGTCAGTCTAGAATATTATACATTATATTATATTTTACATGTAATTTTTTGTCAATATTCGCTGTTCAAATGCTTATAAAAAAAAATTGTGCCTATGGATTTTAATAATTTTTGAATGACATTAAGAACTACTTCTGTGGAATCTTCTATTAAATTTTCAAGTATTTTGTATGAGCCAAATTTTTTTTATCACCGATTATAAAAAAAAAATGTAAAAAAATCGAATATTTTAAATGCCTATAAGTGGCTTAAAAATCAATATAATATTTTGAAAAAAATATGACATAAAGGAAATACCAATCTTAACAACTGGTAGAAATTTCAAAAATCTGCGACTTATACTTTTTGAATTATAAAAAATATTTAAAATCGTTTGAGAATAAATCGCTATTTTATGCAATTTCGTAAATATTTAAATTTCAAACAGTCATAAAATTTTTTCCTCTAATTCCGGTAGAAATTTTTTTAAAGATTTTTGAAGAGTAGCTTATAGATAACCTCGTGTTAAAATTTTGAACCTTAAGTATGAACAGAAAAAATTTTATGAATTTTTATCTACAAAATAACTTGCAAATTATC
The DNA here is from genome assembly GCA_034509805.1 of Sipha maydis. Classification (NCBI taxonomy): domain Eukaryota; kingdom Metazoa; phylum Arthropoda; class Insecta; order Hemiptera; family Aphididae; genus Sipha; species Sipha maydis. Next base: position 44,451 of record JASXSY010002878.1, read on the forward strand.
GTGATTTTTACATATTTCGTATAAATTGGAACTTTGAGCACTTATAAAAAAAAATTGTGACTTACGATTTTAGATTTTTTTTTATCAGTTAAGGAACAACTTATAAGAAACCTTGTATTAAATTTTCAAGATTTTCTAGGCAGCCAAAAAATTTTTATCGTTATTTAAAAAAAAAATACTTAAAAAAATTGAAAATTTCAATTGTCTATAAATAGCTTAATAAAAGTCCAAATACTTTGAAAATTTAATGGTGTATAGAGAACGCTAATCTCAACATTTGGTGAAAATTTCAAGTATTTACATTGATTAGTTTTTGAGTTATAGCAAAATAAAAAATTTGATTATGTCGAAAACTGGTTTTGCGTAAAAACTCCCGTTTTTCCCAAATTTTTTTATGGTTTTTCCCCTCGCATTTAAAAAATATTGGAAAAGACAGTCAAAAAAATAAACACTATTCCACTTTCTAACGATACCGTTAGGCGTAGAATTACGATATATCAACTCACATAAAATTGAACAACGAAATTAAACAACATTTAAATTAAATACTATCGTCATTAGAAAAATATTTTCCAGAATGTAAAGATATAGAATTTATCCAACGATATAATTGAGTTGAAAATCCGTTTTTAATCAACGATAAGCCTGAAGATTTATCTATAACTGAGTATAAAGAATTTATTGAAATGACCACCGGTTCATCTTTAAAAAACTTTATTTTATAAAATATCATTAACAGATTTTTGGTGCAATAGTTGTATTACTAATGAATATCAATCTCTGGCTAAAAAAGCTATCTTAGTACTTCTTCCTTTCGTAACAACATATCTATGTGAAACCGGATTTTCGTCATATGCATCAACGAAAACCAAGTATCGAAATAAATTGGATGCTGAAGCAGATATGCGCATTCAACTCTCGTTTATCAAGCCAAATATGAAAATACTGGTCAATAAAAAAAGCCAACATCATGGTTCACATTAAAATCACTATATATTAAAATTTATAAATTACTAAAACATTATGTCCTTTTTTTCCTATTAAATTAATTAAATAATTTGTATATATTCGTATTTTACAGAAAATAAAAATAAAAAGCAAAGCATATACAATTGACATCATTTTTTATGAATTATTGTTGTCTCAAATAGACATTTCTGATTTTTGGTGCTCCGTAATTTTTTTTAGGAACATAAGGGCTCCGCGAACAAAAAAGTTTGAGAATCACTGCTCCAGGGTATTCTTTATCTCGATGTAATTATCGTATATCGCATATCGCATATCTCATACATCGTATCGTTCTGATATGTGTCCCGTCCGAATCGTCTGACTATCGTATCTTGCAAATTTCATGTGATTTAATTTCAATATTTTACTATATTGATTTGTGTCATGCAAGTGCTCAACATAAAATTCGTTGGTGAAGTTGAAAAACATCCTATGGACTCACACATTCTCACATGTATATGTTCTGCTGATGATTGTCAGAATAAATAATTCTTACCAATTCTTTATAAGATTTTCTAGATCTTCTTTTATATGCCAAAAATGTTGCATTGGTTTCTTATAATTTTCTAGCTGCTACAAAAGTTAGGTAGTTGATATAGTTCTCTTATAAGGACGGACTCAATATAATGGACTCCTTTTATTTTTATTTTGCATCCTTTTGTACCAATAGAACTTAACAATGTCTCCTTCATTTCTCAAACCAGTCAAACTTGACATTTTTTAAATTGTAAACAAATTTAAATCAAAACAAGTCAGGCGATAGACTGATTATCGTTTCGTGTTGGTGGACAACACGTCGAATCGCTCAAATCGTTTAAATCGCGTATGTTGCACATATCGCATTTCAATCGCATCGCTTGTGAATCGCGTAATGTGCGGAGGGCCTTAGCCCTAACTTTAGGCTTAACCACAGATATTTACTATTTACAGTAAATAGTATATATCAGTGGGCTTAACAAATTGAAACAATTATAGCATTCATTCAAAAAATGGTTTTAATGTCAAACGGATACAAACCACATCAGTGGTCATACTGTTTTTATAACGTGACTTGATAACACTATCAAATCAATTATAAAATCTTATACAACTATCATATTATTCAAAATAAAACTATTATAATTTATAAAATTAATACTATTTTCCGGGCTTAAAATTTTATTTTAATTTTTTTTTTTAAATATTATTTAAGATACACTAATAATCTTTATTTTAATACTCGGTTAGAGTTATGGAAAATTCAGAAAATCAGTCTTTCAAAGTAGGATCTTTAGAAGAAGAAGCTAAGAAACGCAAGGAACGATTGGCGAGTTTAAAAAAGTCGTTAGAAATAAAAAATGATGCGAATGTCATCAATGATACCATAGAAAAACCATTACCAAAGTATATACCTACATTGTTTTCAAAGTCTGTGTAGTTCCTCTAAAATAATTATTTGTTTTAGACCTAAATTTAAAAGTTATATCCCAGAAGATGAAGGACTCAAAGCAGAACTTATACCTACTCCTCGACCTGGTGATATTGTTGCTGAAGTTGAGGATCAATTAAAAGCTGGTGAAACTGTTTTTACAGTTCAAGAATTGGTAAATTTATAGAACTAATATTGAAAATTAATAAACATTAAATACATCAAATTAAAGTGTGTCAAATAATTCAGATTTTATTTTGCGAAACTTTTGAGATTGAAATAAGCCAATTTAACTTAAAAAATATTTACTGTTATTAAAATTTATATTATAATTTAAGTTTATTGTAAATGCAATTTATTTAAAAAATAATTATCAAAATATAAGTTGATTAATTACATAATTTTTAAATATTTAATTATACAAATAATTGCATATTTTCAGTATTATTTTTTTTTTAAATATGGCTAAATAAAGCCATGAATTAAAAATATAAAAAAATATAATTATTATTTCTATAAATTATATTAAATGGGTTTACTTAAATTACTGATTTTATTTTTAATTCTTTATTTAAGTGACAATGTATTTGTTTCTTTAGAAAGTTATATGTTTTTTTTTTTTTTTTTATTACATGTCAAAAGGATCCTACAATATGGACACCGCAATTTTTTAATACCTATATTTTATAAAGTATAAAATATACTTGTGATAGAAAGTGATAGGTTTTAATTTTATCTAATGATCTGTAGAATGTTTAGATCTAGTAAAAACAATGCTATATTTTCAAATTTCTTGGTGGGGGAGGAGTATAAAATTTTTCTAAAAAATTAATGAAATAAGGTATAAATTAATAATTATGTTATTATATTATTATTATAAATACAAATTCAGAGTTATTTATATTTAAAAGATAAAAGTTATTTCTTTTTTTCGCTAGTTCATCAATTAGTTTTTTTTTTTTTTTGATGACATCGCTAAACAGTAACATTTTTTTTTTGGGAGGGGGGTCGAGATCTGAGAAACTCCATCTTCCTCGAATATATGCTAGTGATTAATAGTGTTCAATGATATTATTGAACTATAGGAAATTGAGAGAAAAAAAGTCAGTTAATTGTTATCAATATTTTTATTTAATTGGATAAGGACGATATAGTTATTTTCTCTTTTGTCATACCTGATATGTAGCTAATTGGACTATTGGAAGACTAGTATATAGTATATAGGATGAATAGTTGGCCTATTTGATTTCAGGAATAATTTTTTGCAATGAATTATTTATACATTTATTTTTTGGATGATTTAATTGGTTTATATTCTAATGTGATTAAAATACTAGGTGAATTATTATTATTTTATTTTTATTTTTTATTGCAACACTCTAACTTTGTCAAAAAATAATGTTATGACAATGATTAACAGTGGACCAGTTATAATACGAAATTTATTATCTCTAATATTTACTACTTATGTCAGTGCTTCTTTAATAGCCTTAAATAGTCATTAACTTCAATTGATATCTTTTATTGAGCTTATGAGGGTTTTTTCTTCATCATATATTTTAGTATTGTTTTATGTATATTTTTTTTTAACTGATGATGATTTTTTTAAATTGAAAACGTAAAGATTTGCACATATAATACAATAACACTCCATACAAGAACTTTTATTTTTATGTTTTTTTTTTATGATCTTTTTTTATACAACCCAGCAGCATAGGGCATTAGTTACAAGTTAGTATATTATAATTATACATTATATTTGGTCTATTAGATTAGTGAGTTTAAAAAAATTTAAAATTTTCCTGTTTTGATCCTGGTCTGGGTTGAGGAATGAATCAAATGCTCCGATAATGTTTACGTTTATTTTCTCCTGTTGATATATTTGTCATTCTGTTCGTATGTGTTTGATGGTTATTTAAGTTCTGCATCCTTCACAGATGGTAGATTCTTCTCTTTTCATGAGAATTCCGTGAGTTAATCTCGTGTGTTCAATTCCCATTCGATTCAAGGTAGTTTCTTCCTTACGGTTGAAATTATGATTTTTCCCATCTATAGGTTGTTTTCTTTATCTTATCTAATCTTATCTTTATCTTCTATTAATTTTATGTTTTATATTTTATTTTTAATGATATTGTTAGAAATATTTATTAAATATTAGAAATAATTTATGTAATTAATAGGTAATACTTAATTATTTTGTTTTGCTTCTTATAACTTGCAATATTATTTTTCTATGACACATGGGACACATAGTTGGTTTGTATAATCTTATTTTTGGATAAGATTCATAGAATGTTTTGTTTGATGAAGTTGTACTTTTACATTTAAATGAACATTTTATTTTAAATTTAATTTTTTAACTTCTATTTTGGACAAATTAAATCCTTATTATTTTAAAAAAAAAATTTTTTGCCATATTGTATATGTTGTGATGATTTACATGATTTTTAATCTCTTTTAACTAGTTTTAAAATAATCTTTTAGTTTTTAATTAATTGTGTTAATAAGAAGTTTTTATCAAATAAAACTCCAAATATTTAAGTGCTTTTTAGTGTAATGATACAAATTATATAAAGATTTATGTGTATAATTATTAAAATTAAAAAAACAAGTGTTTTCTATTTATTTTAATTTATTTTGAACATATATTTTATTTATTTATAATATACATATTTATAAAAGTATATTTTATACACTTTTTTTTTTTTAGATTCGGAGTGAAATAAGGAATGTATTAGTTTTACCATGATGTGTTTTTATTTTTGGTGTCTGTGTACTCAATTTCAACCACTAGGAGGATTACTACAATTATTACAATTAGGAAAGTGAAAGATTAGAAATTATTTCTAGTTGATAATTTAGGCAGAAGATCATCATAAAAATGTTCTATTGATTTTCTTAATAATTACAAAAAATCATAAAAAAAAAAACGGAAAAATTTATGGCATACCAGTTTTCAACAATGTAAATTTTTATTTTCATTGTAAATCTTATAATAATCCTTTAAACTTGAAATGCTCACTAAATGTTCTTGAAATTTTTGAATTTTTGCTAATAAAACATTCAGTTGAATATAGTGTATACACATGGAGAACATTTTAATGTAATTCACTTACCTACCTAGTTGCCATTTTTTTTTTTCGAATGTTCAACTTATTGTGTTAAAGAATTTGGTTCAATTAATATTTCAACAATCCTCATAAATATGAATTGATCCATATTTTATTCAGAATCTTTTTTTAAAAGCATTAGTACATTGTTTTCAAATTTTAAAAACTAACACAGCAGTATCATTCACCCATTTATTTATATCTCACATAAGTCAATTTTGGAGTTCTATTCATATTCTCAAATATATATATATTTTAACACAAAAGTTTCAATTGTAATATTGTATAATACAGTTTTTTTTTTAATAAAAGTATGTACATCCAAATTAACAGAAATTAAATCAATTTATTTTATATTAGGTAGTGTATATTTGATAAAAGTTTTTGTCTCAAACGAGAAGGTATGAATGATTTTAGATATTTTTTTTGCGAATTCAGCATTTGGTAAACATGTGTTTAATTGAGGTTAGAACCCCACATTTGGGACATATTCATGGAGGTTCTTTCTTTGCAGTTTGTAAAAAATGTGTGCACACAATTCTCTATTGATTTAAAAAAAAAACTTTATCTCTCCGACTTAAACTCTCCATCTGCAATTTGTTCCATTTTTCGTTATTTTTTTTTTTACTTCCTGCATTTTATTATTCATATTTAATCAATTTCTGCATTTATTTTTTCATGTGTTTATATTAACCATGCTGCGATTTTAGAATCGATAGTTATTTTCTTATTATAGACTTAATTTCATTAGACCTTGGTTACATTATTTTAATATCTTAAATTAATTAATCTAGAAGTTATAAGAACAACTTATAACCACCTTATTTAATCACCACAGATTAAATTAATCTATTAATTAATTTAATCTGTGTTATTACTGTTCATTTATTTTTAATATAATAATCAAATAAGTTCTAATTGGTCTTTAATTATCTTGAGTTTTGAATAATCTAAGAATTTGATATGATAATTATTAGAGCATTCACAAAATGCTCTAGACTCATCATAGTACTTAGCCTATAAAGTATAGTGTATAGATGACTTAGTTTAATATTTTTCAATTATTATTAACGATAGTCATTTAATATAAAGAGTTATTATATTTATGTAAATCATAAAATATTATTTGTTTAAATAATTTTTTTTCTCGAATTTCATATTTATTAGTATTTCAGTCTCTGATTTAGATGTATAAGCTCATTAGTTTTATGAATTGTAAACATTTTTTATTATATTTAATACAATGACATATAATTTTACTTCTTTCAGATTTATTGATGTTTCATAAATATTTAACAATTGTCTCAATTGTATACTCAATTCTAATTGTATATGAGTAAATTACAATATATCTTTCAATCATATGCTCCAAACTTGACTACGGTTACTTCCTTTTTGGTTCAGCTTCCTACTCTATTCGGAAAAAAATGAATAAATTCCATTCCTCTTGCCTTAGGACCATTATGGGATACGTAAAATCCACTCCATGTCCTACTATTGAGGTAGAGGCTTTATGCCCCCCATTTATTATCAGGTGCAAGTGGCTTGCTGGAAAATTCCTTTTAAAATTACTATCTCATAGCGATCATCACATTTTCCACACTTTTTACTCACTTTAACTCAATTGGTGCTATGTCCCTAAATTTATGCCAGTTTTATCCGATATTGCTAACTTATTATCAGATTTTTACCAATACATCATATGCACAAATAAACTCCCACTTTATGGACAGCCATATGGTTCTCTCCTTTATTCTCTTCTCGTTCATATGGGAAGTCATTTCTCCGATTTATCCTCTGACGATCTTAAAAAAATGCCACATCCCCAGCTAATGCAGCTTTTTCGAATCACCTTAATGCAAATTTTCCCAATTCTATTGTTGTTTACACTGATGATTCTGTCTCCCCTCTTTCTGCTGGCTATGCATTTTATATCCCAGAGTTACATGTTTCTCTTACAAATAATCATGCCCCTTCTTCTTCGTCTTTTATTGCTAAGTGCTACGCAATCATCGAAGCCCTTACACTCATTTTAAACTTTGCTCCAAACAAATATCTTATAGACTCCGACTCTATGTCATGCCTTCAAGCACTAAACTCCAACTCTTTCAACTTTCATCCATCTCAACTTGTCCTTCGCATAAAATCCATTATTTTTAATCTCAACCTTTTAAACTACACAACCCACTTCATTTGGATCCTTAGTTATACTGGCATTCACGGTAACGAGATTGTCGATAATCTTGCTAAATCCATATCCAATTTCATCTTCCCATCTCTTACTCAACTACCTCATTCTGACTTCACTCCTTATGTAAGATGATACATATCTAATTTATAGTCTGCATATTGGAATAATCTACCTGAAAATTTTGCCTCAAGATATAAGGATAATACACCCCATATTCTTAAAAATATTTAGTTCAACAACTTAGATCTGCAAAAATCATATATTATAGAATCTAAACAACTCTCCTCTTTGTACACTACAACTTAATAAGTATATTTGCGATCATATATTATTTACTTGTCCTGCTCTTAAATCTGAACGTCAAGTTTTAATTGATTTTCTTAGATCTCTCAATTACTCTCCACTCCATTCTCAATACTAAATGCATCATCACCATAACAATTATAATAAATTTTATTTTGGATGCTGGTTTTATTATATAGTATATCTTGTGTATTATTAATTAAAATGTAATTTACTATTGTATAATTGTTGAACTGTATTAGTTGTAACATAAAGCATTGATTATAGATAGTACTATCTATAATCAATGCTTAAAGCTATCAATAAAAAATAAAAAAATAACCGGATGGGCCTCGCTCTGCTGTACACTTGGGGGTGGATTGCGACTCTTCATAGGATAGGTCATTATAATGGATTTGTTAAATTTGAATTCAATGATAGGTATCATTGTATACGAAAAACGATTCTGAACGGAGATGATATGTTAGTCTAGAATATAATACAATGTTATTTATAAATATTATATAAGTATATTTTATTTTTAAACGAAAAATTTAGAAAAACCGAAAATTTAAATTGTCTATAAATAATTGTCAAAATATGTCAAAATACTTTGAAATTTTAACCATGTATAGAAAACGTCAATATAAAGATTTAATGATAATTTCAAGTTGTTGCGGTTTTTCGTTTTTGAGTTAGGGCATTTTAAAAAAACCGATATAATTTGTCAGTCTAGAATATTATACATTATATTATATTTTACATGTAATTTTATGTCAATATTCGCTGTTCAAACGCTTATAAAAAAAAATTGTGCCTATGGATTTTAATAATTTTTGAATGACAATAAGGACTACTTCTGTGGAATCTTTTATTAAATTTTCAAGTATTTTTTACGAGTCAAATTTTTTTTATCACCGATTATAAAAATAAAATGTAAAAAAATCGAATATTTCAAATGCCTCTAAGTAGCTTAAAAATCAATATAATATTTTGAAAAAAATATTACATAAAAGAAATACCAATCTTAACAGCTGGTAGAAATTTCAAAAATCTGCGACTTATAATTTTTGAATTATAACAAATATTAAAAATCGTTCGAGAATAAATCGTTATTTTATGCAATTTCGTAAATATTTAAATTTCAAACAGTCATAACATTTTTTCCTCTAAGTCCGGAAGAAATTTTTTTAATGATTTTTGTAGAGTAACTTATAGATAACCTAGTGTTAAAATTTTGAACCTTAAGTATGAACAGAAAAAATTCTATGAATTTTTATCTACAAAATAACTTGCAAATTATCGTGATTTTTACACATTTTATACGAATTTGAGCTTTAAGGGTATATAAAAAAAATTTGAGTAAACCGATCACCGATATTTTTTAGTTACGATAAGTTTAACTTATTATAAACCTTGTATTAAATTTTCAAGAGTTTTCGGTCTGCCAATTAAATTTTATAGATGTTTAAAAACGAAAAATTTAGAAAAATCGAAAATTTAAATTGTCTATAAATAAGTCAAAATATGTCAAAATACTTTGAAAACTTAACCATGTATATAAAACGTCAATATAAAGATTTGGTGAAAATTTCAAGTTGTTGTGGTTTTTTGTTTTTGAGTTAGAGCATTTTAAAAAAAAACCGATATCTTTGTCAGTCTAGAATATTATACATTATATTATATTTTACATGTAATTTTTTGTCAATATTCGCTGTTCAAACGCTTATAAAAAAAAATTGTGCCTATGGATTTTAATAATTTTTGAATGACATTAAGAACTACTTCTGTGAAATCTTCTATTAAATTTTCAAGTATTTTGTACGAGCCAAATTTTTTTTATCACCGATTATAAAAAAAAAATGTAAAAAAATCGAATATTTTAAATGCCTATAAGTGGCTTAAAAATCAATATAATATTTTGAAAAAAATATGACATAAAGAAAATGCCAATCTTAACAACTGGTAGAAATTTCAAAAATCTGCGACTTATACTTTTTGAATTATAAAAAATATTTAAAATCGTTTGACAATAAATCGCTATTTTATGCAATTTCGTAAATATTTAAATTTCAAACAGTCATAAAATTTTTTCCTCTAATTCCGGTAGAAATTTTTTTAAAGATTTTTGAAGAGTAGCTTAAAGATAACCTCTTGTTAAAATTTTGAACCTTAAGTATGAACAGAAAAAATTTTATGAATTTTTATCTACAAAATAACTTGCAAATTATCGTGATATTTACATATTTCGTATAAATTGGAACTTAGAGCACTTATAAAAAAAAATTGTGACTTACGATTTTAGATTTTTTTTTTATCAGTTAAGGAACAACTTATAAGAAACCTTGTATTAAATTTTCAAGATTTTCTAGGCAGCCAAAAAAATGTTATCGTTATTTAAAAAAAAAAAACTTAAAAAAATTGAAAATTTCAATTGTCTATAAATAGCTTAATAAAAGTCAAAATACTTTGAAAATTTAATGGTGTATAGAGAACGCTAATCTAAACATTTGGTGAAAATTTCAAGTATTTACATCGATTAGTTTTTGAGTTATAGCAAAATAAAAAATTTGATTATGTCGAAAACTGGTTTTGCGTAAAAACTTCCGTTTTTCCCAAATTTTTTTATGGTTTTTCCCGTCGCATTTAAAAAATATTGGAAATTTTTAACTTTTGACCCCCCAAAGTACCAAATAGATTCACTTTCCTTTCATAAAAGTTGCTACATAAGGCAATCGAAGCATTTTTACTGCCCCAAAACGTGTCGACAGACACAAAAAAAAAAAAGAACCGGATGGGCCTCGCTCTGCTGTACAGTTAGGGGTGGAGTGCACCTCGCTTATAGGATAGGTCATTATTATAATGGATTTGTTAAATTTGAATGCAATGATAGATATCATTGTATACGAATAACGATTCTGAACGGAGTTCATATGTTAGTCTAGAATATAATACAATGTTATTTATAAATATTATATAAGTATTATTATTTTTAAACGAAAAATTTAGAAAAACCGAAAATTTAAATTGTCTATAAATAAGTCAAAATATGTCAAAATACTTTGAAATGTTAACCATGTATATAAAACGTCAATATAAAGATTTAATGATAATTTCAAGTTGTTGCGGTTTTTCATTTTTGAGTTAGGGCATTTTAAAAAAACCGATATCATTTGTCAGTCTAGAACATTCTACATTATATTATATTTTACATGTAATTTTATGTCAATATTCGATGTTCAAACGCTTATAAAAAAAAATTGTGCCTATGGATTTTAATAATTTTTGAATGACATTAAGAACTACTTCTGTGGAATCTTCGATTAAATTTTCAAGTATTTTGTACGAGCCAAATTTTTTTTATCACCGATTATAAAAAAAAAATGTAAAAAAATCGAATATTTTAAATGCCTATAAGTGGCTTAAAAATCAATATAATATTTTGAAAAAAATATGACATAAAGAAAATGCCAATCTTAACAACTGGTAGAAATTTCAAAAATCTGCGACTTATACTTTTTGAATTATAAAAAATATTTAAAATCGTTTGACAATAAATCGCTATTTTATGCAATTTCGTAAATATTTAAATTTCAAACAGTCATAAAATTTTTTCCTCTAATTCCGGTAGAAATTTTTTTAAAGATTTTTGAAGAGTAGCTTAAAGATAACCTCTTGTTAAAATTTTGAACCTTAAGTATGAACAGAAAAAATTTTATGAATTTTTATCTACAAAATAACTTGCAAATTATCGTGATATTTACATATTTCGTATAAATTGGAACTTAGAGCACTTATAAAAAAAAATTGTGACTTACGATTTTAGATTTTTTTTTTATCAGTTAAGGAACAACTTATAAGAAACCTTGTATTAAATTTTCAAGATTTTCTAGGCAGCCAAAAAAATGTTATCGTTATTTAAAAAAAAAAAACTTAAAAAAATTGAAAATTTCAATTGTCTATAAATAGCTTAATAAAAGTCAAAATACTTTGAAAATTTAATGGTGTATAGAGAACGCTAATCTAAACATTTGGTGAAAATTTCAAGTATTTACATCGATTAGTTTTTGAGTTATAGCAAAATAAAAAATTTGATTATGTCGAAAACTGGTTTTGCGTAAAAACTTCCGTTTTTCCCAAATTTTTTTATGGTTTTTCCCGTCGCATTTAAAAAATATTGGAAATTTTTAACTTTTGACCCCCCAAAGTACCAAATAGATTCACTTTCCTTTCATAAAAGTTGCTACATAAGGCAATCGAAGCATTTTTACTGCCCCAAAACGTGTCGACAGACACAAAAAAAAAAAAGAACCGGATGGGCCTCGCTCTGCTGTACAGTTAGGGGTGGAGTGCACCTCGCTTATAGGATAGGTCATTATTATAATGGATTTGTTAAATTTGAATGCAATGATAGATATCATTGTATACGAATAACGATTCTGAACGGAGTTCATATGTTAGTCTAGAATATAATACAATGTTATTTATAAATATTATATAAGTATTATTATTTTTAAACGAAAAATTTAGAAAAACCGAAAATTTAAATTGTCTATAAATAAGTCAAAATATGTCAAAATACTTTGAAATGTTAACCATGTATATAAAACGTCAATATAAAGATTTAATGATAATTTCAAGTTGTTGCGGTTTTTCATTTTTGAGTTAGGGCATTTTAAAAAAACCGATATCATTTGTCAGTCTAGAACATTCTACATTATATTATATTTTACATGTAATTTTATGTCAATATTCGATGTTCAAACGCTTATAAAAAAAAATTGTGCCTATGGATTTTAATAATTTTTGAATGACATTAAGAACTACTTCTGTGGAATCTTCGATTAAATTTTCAAGTATTTTGTACGAGCCAAATTTTTTTTATCACCGATTATAAAAAAAAAATGTAAAAAAATCGAATATTTTAAATGCCTATAAGTGGCTTAAAAATCAATATAATATTTTGAAAAAAATATGACATAAAGAAAATGCCAATCTTAACAACTGGTAGAAATTTCAAAAATCTGCGACTTATACTTTTTGAATTATAAAAAATATTTAAAATCGTTTGACAATAAATCGCTATTTTATGCAATTTCGTAAATATTTAAATTTCAAACAGTCATAAAATTTTTTCCTCTAATTCCGGTAGAAATTTTTTTAAAGATTTTTGAAGAGTAGCTTAAAGATAACCTCTTGTTAAAATTTTGAACCTTAAGTATGAACAGAAAAAATTTTATGAATTTTTATCTACAAAATAACTTGCAAATTATCGTGATATTTACATATTTCGTATAAATTGGAACTTAGAGCACTTATAAAAAAAAATTGTGACTTACGATTTTAGATTTTTTTTTTATCAGTTAAGGAACAACTTATAAGAAACCTTGTATTAAATTTTCAAGATTTTCTAGGCAGCCAAAAAAATGTTATCGTTATTTAAAAAAAAAAAACTTAAAAAAATTGAAAATTTCAATTGTCTATAAATAGCTTAATAAAAGTCAAAATACTTTGAAAATTTAATGGTGTATAGAGAACGCTAATCTAAACATTTGGTGAAAATTTCAAGTATTTACATCGATTAGTTTTTGAGTTATAGCAAAATAAAAAATTTGATTATGTCGAAAACTGGTTTTGCGTAAAAACTTCCGTTTTTCCCAAATTTTTTTATGGTTTTTCCCGTCGCATTTAAAAAATATTGGAAATTTTTAACTTTTGACCCCCCAAAGTACCAAATAGATTCACTTTCCTTTCATAAAAGTTGCTACATAAGGCAATCGAAGCATTTTTACTGCCCCAAAACGTGTCGACAGACACAAAAAAAAAAAAGAACCGGATGGGCCTCGCTCTGCTGTACAGTTAGGGGTGGAGTGCACCTCGCTTATAGGATAGGTCATTATTATAATGGATTTGTTAAATTTGAATGCAATGATAGATATCATTGTATACGAATAACGATTCTGAACGGAGTTCATATGTTAGTCTAGAATATAATACAATGTTATTTATAAATATTATATAAGTATTATTATTTTTAAACGAAAAATTTAGAAAAACCGAAAATTTAAATTGTCTATAAATAAGTCAAAATATGTCAAAATACTTTGAAATGTTAACCATGTATATAAAACGTCAATATAAAGATTTAATGATAATTTCAAGTTGTTGCGGTTTTTCATTTTTGAGTTAGGGCATTTTAAAAAAACCGATATCATTTGTCAGTCTAGAACATTCTACATTATATTATATTTTACATGTAATTTTATGTCAATATTCGATGTTCAAACGCTTATAAAAAAAAATTGTGCCTATGGATTTTAATAATTTTTGAATGACATTAAGAACTACTTCTGTGGAATCTTCGATTAAATTTTCAAGTATTTTGTACGAGCCAAATTTTTTTTATCACCGATTATAAAAAAAAAATGTAAAAAAATCGAATATTTTAAATGCCTATAAGTGGCTTAAAAATCAATATAATATTTTGAAAAAAATATGACATAAAGAAAATGCCAATCTTAACAACTGGTAGAAATTTCAAAAATCTGCGACTTATACTTTTTGAATTATAAAAAATATTTAAAATCGTTTGACAATAAATCGCTATTTTATGCAATTTCGTAAATATTTAAATTTCAAACAGTCATAAAATTTTTTCCTCTAATTCCGGTAGAAATTTTTTTAAAGATTTTTGAAGAGTAGCTTAAAGATAACCTCTTGTTAAAATTTTGAACCTTAAGTATGAACAGAAAAAATTTTATGAATTTTTATCTACAAAATAACTTGCAAATTATCGTGATATTTACATATTTCGTATAAATTGGAACTTAGAGCACTTATAAAAAAAAATTGTGACTTACGATTTTAGATTTTTTTTTTATCAGTTAAGGAACAACTTATAAGAAACCTTGTATTAAATTTTCAAGATTTTCTAGGCAGCCAAAAAAATGTTATCGTTATTTAAAAAAAAAAAACTTAAAAAAATTGAAAATTTCAATTGTCTATAAATAGCTTAATAAAAGTCAAAATACTTTGAAAATTTAATGGTGTATAGAGAACGCTAATCTAAACATTTGGTGAAAATTTCAAGTATTTACATCGATTAGTTTTTGAGTTATAGCAAAATAAAAAATTTGATTATGTCGAAAACTGGTTTTGCGTAAAAACTTCCGTTTTTCCCAAATTTTTTTATGGTTTTTCCCGTCGCATTTAAAAAATATTGGAAATTTTTAACTTTTGACCCCCCAAAGTACCAAATAGATTCACTTTCCTTTCATAAAAGTTGCTACATAAGGCAATCGAAGCATTTTTACTGCCCCAAAACGTGTCGACAGACACAAAAAAAAAAAAGAACCGGATGGGCCTCGCTCTGCTGTACAGTTAGGGGTGGAGTGCACCTCGCTTATAGGATAGGTCATTATTATAATGGATTTGTTAAATTTGAATGCAATGATAGATATCATTGTATACGAATAACGATTCTGAACGGAGTTCATATGTTAGTCTAGAATATAATACAATGTTATTTATAAATATTATATAAGTATTATTATTTTTAAACGAAAAATTTAGAAAAACCGAAAATTTAAATTGTCTATAAATAAGTCAAAATATGTCAAAATACTTTGAAATGTTAACCATGTATATAAAACGTCAATATAAAGATTTAATGATAATTTCAAGTTGTTGCGGTTTTTCATTTTTGAGTTAGGGCATTTTAAAAAAACCGATATCATTTGTCAGTCTAGAACATTCTACATTATATTATATTTTACATGTAATTTTATGTCAATATTCGATGTTCAAACGCTTATAAAAAAAAATTGTGCCTATGGATTTTAATAATTTTTGAATGACATTAAGAACTACTTCTGTGGAATCTTCGATTAAATTTTCAAGTATTTTGTACGAGCCAAATTTTTTTTATCACCGATTATAAAAAAAAAATGTAAAAAAATCGAATATTTTAAATGCCTATAAGTGGCTTAAAAATCAATATAATATTTTGAAAAAAATATGACATAAAGAAAATGCCAATCTTAACAACTGGTAGAAATTTCAAAAATCTGCGACTTATACTTTTTGAATTATAAAAAATATTTAAAATCGTTTGACAATAAATCGCTATTTTATGCAATTTCGTAAATATTTAAATTTCAAACAGTCATAAAATTTTTTCCTCTAATTCCGGTAGAAATTTTTTTAAAGATTTTTGAAGAGTAGCTTAAAGATAACCTCTTGTTAAAATTTTGAACCTTAAGTATGAACAGAAAAAATTTTATGAATTTTTATCTACAAAATAACTTGCAAATTATCGTGATATTTACATATTTCGTATAAATTGGAACTTAGAGCACTTATAAAAAAAAATTGTGACTTACGATTTTAGATTTTTTTTTTATCAGTTAAGGAACAACTTATAAGAAACCTTGTATTAAATTTTCAAGATTTTCTAGGCAGCCAAAAAAATGTTATCGTTATTTAAAAAAAAAAAACTTAAAAAAATTGAAAATTTCAATTGTCTATAAATAGCTTAATAAAAGTCAAAATACTTTGAAAATTTAATGGTGTATAGAGAACGCTAATCTAAACATTTGGTGAAAATTTCAAGTATTTACATCGATTAGTTTTTGAGTTATAGCAAAATAAAAAATTTGATTATGTCGAAAACTGGTTTTGCGTAAAAACTTCCGTTTTTCCCAAATTTTTTTATGGTTTTTCCCGTCGCATTTAAAAAATATTGGAAATTTTTAACTTTTGACCCCCCAAAGTACCAAATAGATTCACTTTCCTTTCATAAAAGTTGCTACATAAGGCAATCGAAGCATTTTTACTGCCCCAAAACGTGTCGACAGACACAAAAAAAAAAAAGAACCGGATGGGCCTCGCTCTGCTGTACAGTTAGGGGTGGAGTGCACCTCGCTTATAGGATAGGTCATTATTATAATGGATTTGTTAAATTTGAATGCAATGATAGATATCATTGTATACGAATAACGATTCTGAACGGAGTTCATATGTTAGTCTAGAATATAATACAATGTTATTTATAAATATTATATAAGTATTATTATTTTTAAACGAAAAATTTAGAAAAACCGAAAATTTAAATTGTCTATAAATAAGTCAAAATATGTCAAAATACTTTGAAATGTTAACCATGTATATAAAACGTCAATATAAAGATTTAATGATAATTTCAAGTTGTTGCGGTTTTTCATTTTTGAGTTAGGGCATTTTAAAAAAACCGATATCATTTGTCAGTCTAGAACATTCTACATTATATTATATTTTACATGTAATTTTATGTCAATATTCGATGTTCAAACGCTTATAAAAAAAAATTGTGCCTATGGATTTTAATAATTTTTGAATGACATTAAGAACTACTTCTGTGGAATCTTCGATTAAATTTTCAAGTATTTTGTACGAGCCAAATTTTTTTTATCACCGATTATAAAAAAAAAATGTAAAAAAATCGAATATTTTAAATGCCTATAAGTGGCTTAAAAATCAATATAATATTTTGAAAAAAATATGACATAAAGAAAATGCCAATCTTAACAACTGGTAGAAATTTCAAAAATCTGCGACTTATACTTTTTGAATTATAAAAAATATTTAAAATCGTTTGACAATAAATCGCTATTTTATGCAATTTCGTAAATATTTAAATTTCAAACAGTCATAAAATTTTTTCCTCTAATTCCGGTAGAAATTTTTTTAAAGATTTTTGAAGAGTAGCTTAAAGATAACCTCTTGTTAAAATTTTGAACCTTAAGTATGAACAGAAAAAATTTTATGAATTTTTATCTACAAAATAACTTGCAAATTATCGTGATATTTACATATTTCGTATAAATTGGAACTTAGAGCACTTATAAAAAAAAATTGTGACTTACGATTTTAGATTTTTTTTTTATCAGTTAAGGAACAACTTATAAGAAACCTTGTATTAAATTTTCAAGATTTTCTAGGCAGCCAAAAAAATGTTATCGTTATTTAAAAAAAAAAAACTTAAAAAAATTGAAAATTTCAATTGTCTATAAATAGCTTAATAAAAGTCAAAATACTTTGAAAATTTAATGGTGTATAGAGAACGCTAATCTAAACATTTGGTGAAAATTTCAAGTATTTACATCGATTAGTTTTTGAGTTATAGCAAAATAAAAAATTTGATTATGTCGAAAACTGGTTTTGCGTAAAAACTTCCGTTTTTCCCAAATTTTTTTATGGTTTTTCCCGTCGCATTTAAAAAATATTGGAAATTTTTAACTTTTGACCCCCCAAAGTACCAAATAGATTCACTTTCCTTTCATAAAAGTTGCTACATAAGGCAATCGAAGCATTTTTACTGCCCCAAAACGTGTCGACAGACACAAAAAAAAAAAAGAACCGGATGGGCCTCGCTCTGCTGTACAGTTAGGGGTGGAGTGCACCTCGCTTATAGGATAGGTCATTATTATAATGGATTTGTTAAATTTGAATGCAATGATAGATATCATTGTATACGAATAACGATTCTGAACGGAGTTCATATGTTAGTCTAGAATATAATACAATGTTATTTATAAATATTATATAAGTATTATTATTTTTAAACGAAAAATTTAGAAAAACCGAAAATTTAAATTGTCTATAAATAAGTCAAAATATGTCAAAATACTTTGAAATGTTAACCATGTATATAAAACGTCAATATAAAGATTTAATGATAATTTCAAGTTGTTGCGGTTTTTCATTTTTGAGTTAGGGCATTTTAAAAAAACCGATATCATTTGTCAGTCTAGAACATTCTACATTATATTATATTTTACATGTAATTTTATGTCAATATTCGATGTTCAAACGCTTATAAAAAAAAATTGTGCCTATGGATTTTAATAATTTTTGAATGACATTAAGAACTACTTCTGTGGAATCTTCGATTAAATTTTCAAGTATTTTGTACGAGCCAAATTTTTTTTATCACCGATTATAAAAAAAAAATGTAAAAAAATCGAATATTTTAAATGCCTATAAGTGGCTTAAAAATCAATATAATATTTTGAAAAAAATATGACATAAAGAAAATGCCAATCTTAACAACTGGTAGAAATTTCAAAAATCTGCGACTTATACTTTTTGAATTATAAAAAATATTTAAAATCGTTTGACAATAAATCGCTATTTTATGCAATTTCGTAAATATTTAAATTTCAAACAGTCATAAAATTTTTTCCTCTAATTCCGGTAGAAATTTTTTTAAAGATTTTTGAAGAGTAGCTTAAAGATAACCTCTTGTTAAAATTTTGAACCTTAAGTATGAACAGAAAAAATTTTATGAATTTTTATCTACAAAATAACTTGCAAATTATCGTGATATTTACATATTTCGTATAAATTGGAACTTAGAGCACTTATAAAAAAAAATTGTGACTTACGATTTTAGATTTTTTTTTTATCAGTTAAGGAACAACTTATAAGAAACCTTGTATTAAATTTTCAAGATTTTCTAGGCAGCCAAAAAAATGTTATCGTTATTTAAAAAAAAAAATACTTAAAAATATTGAAAATTTCAATTGTCTATAAATAGCTTAATAAAAGTCAAAATACTTTGAAAATTTAATGGTGTATAGAGAACGCTAATCTAAACATTTGGTGAAAATTTCAAGTATTTACATCGATTAGTTTTTGAGTTATAGCAAAATAAAAAATTTGATTATGTCAAAAACTGGTTTTGCGTAAAAACTCCCGTTTTTCCCAAATTTTTTTATGGTTTTTCCCGTCGCATTTAAAAAATATTGGAAATTTTTAACACATTCGAGACGGACCGTCATAATCTAAAAGTTACGTTTGAGACGAGTAACGTGTCTGGCGCGTTACGATATTTTACTTATAAAAGACGAATCACGCGTCTCGCGCGTTATGTCTACTATCGAATTTTAAAACTCGATATAAAATCATATACTCACACCATTGTTTTCATATGACAATCTATCGATAGGTAATATTGTAAAGATTATTTTTATAAAAAGAATAAATTATTTGCTCCACGTGGAGCGTCACTGGAATTTGATTCGTTGCGCCTATTGGCTGTTAATAATAGTTGTTTTCAACTCATAATTATATCAAAATAATTTTTCATTTTCTTGGATTCTCGTGCGTCGGCTTGACGAAGTTTGTTGACGGAATTTGTTCCTAAATGGTAATACTATTTTATTTATATTGTTTTATTTATATAGACACGCATATTATGTATTATACGTCATAATATTTTCTTGTTATCGAATTATTTCTAAAATAAATTAGACGCTGTACAAATTTTATTTTACACTGAAAAATGTCTAAAAAAATTAACGACTATGACATAAGTCGTATGTTAGATGAATTTATGGATGATAGTGGATCTGATAGAGAAGATGATGATGTTGATAATAATAGTTCTGACGAGGACAAAAAAAATTGGTCGACTTTTTTTTTTTGTCATTTTCGATCATGTTTTGACCGGTAAGAAAAATATGAAGTATTTAAGTTATGGAAATTATTTTTTTTTTTCACAAAAACTACAACATTTCTACTATATTACAGTGAAAAAATCATAAATGTTGATTAAAATGCGAAAGCATAATAATTGTACGAAAAGTGGTAAAAACTGTTCGTCTCCGGGGGAAAAAAGGAGCGAAAATGTTCCGTCTCCATTGTACATTGTCGTATCACGTGCCTCGCGCGTGATTCGTCTCGAATGTGTTAACTTTTGACCCCCCAAAGTACCAAATAGATTCACTTTCCTTTCAGAAAAGTTGCTACATAAGGCAATCGAAGCATTTTTACTGCCCCAAAACGTGTCGACAGACACAAAAAAAAAAAAAAAAAAAAAAACACACATCATTGTAAAATCAATACATTCTTCACTCCGTTCAGAATCTAAAAAAAAAAACACACATCATTGTAAAATCAATACATTCTTCACTCCGTTCAGAAATACAATAATATATCCAAAATTTACATTTATTCTGCTGAAGTAAACATTGTATATTATTTTAGGATTTAAATACACTGGCACCCAGAAAACCAGATTGGGATTTGAAAAGAGACATTGAAAAAAGAATGGCAAAACTCGAAAGGAGAACACAAAGGGCAATTGCTGAATTAATACGAGAACGATTAAAAGGAGAACAAAATTTAGATTTAGCATCTGCTGTAAATGAAGGTGCCAGAGCAAATGCTCAAATTGATATAGAAGAAGAGTAATATTATCTAATTTTTAATTCTATAATTTCTTGTGTATGCATTTTAAGAATTTGTATGAATGTATATATTATAATAATATTACTTAAGTAGTGTAGGTATTTACATTTGTATTCAATTAGAATTTACTTTAAAAATAATAAATTAATGGAAACCATTAGTCTTTAGTATTGAAGTCTTTATAAATACTTTTTATAGATAATTTTTGTTAGTCTAGATTAGTGCTGAGCATTAATTTGATCAATCCGGATTACAGATTACAATTATTTAATCCGAATTTCGGATCAATCCGCTTTGTTTGTCCAGATTCACGGATCCAATCTGTTGATTCGGATTTCGGATCCAATCCGGCTTCATTGTTTTTGAGATAATCAGCTATTTTTTTATTATTATCATCGTAAATAATACGAATTACGATCGCAGACTTATTGACAATCGACTCAATGTTATAAGACCCCTAATAGCAAATACATCCTGGTGGTTTTCGAATTTTTTATAATTTATTATTGGACATCTACCTATGCAGTTCTAGGATTTAGAAAGTAACAAGTTGGTGTTTACTATTTTTATGTGCCTATATGTACACAATTCATAGCCAAGTGTAACGCCATGTGGTTTTGAAATAAAAAGTCAAAGGTGTTTAAGTTTAAGTTATTGATTTTTCTAATCAATTAATATTTTTTTTTTTCATTTTTTAATAGTTATTTTTAAAAAGTATATGTACTTGTATGTCTCATCTTGTAATATAGATTATATGTAACATGGGTTTTTAATAAAAATTATTAGGAGTCCCAAACCCAACTTCCAAGTTATATCCTACAACTTGTGACAAAATTTAAAAAAAATTAGTAATGAAATAAAAAAAAAAAACAAAAAAATTTAAAGCAAAAATAATGGGAGTTGGTAAATTGGGTCCTAAATAACCTTTTCTCGGTAAATTGGGTCCCGGGAAAATAAAGGCAGTAGGTAAGTTAGATCCCGAAAAAAGAAAGGTAGTAGGTAAGTTGGGTCCCGGGGAAAAAAAGGTAGTAGGTTAAGTCCAAGGTAAACAATTGTTTTTTAAATATCTAATCATTTTTATTAGAAGTCAATTTAAGATTAACGTTTAAATTAAAGATTATATAGGTACTTATTTTTAGGCGGTATACTTTAAATAATAATTAAATTTTTGTAAAAAATTGGTTGTTGATTTTTTTTGTATTTGTATTACCATAATAATGTAATGTCATCGTACAAATATATCGATTATCTATGGGTATCGATAATACAAAAATAAACCTATTATACAAAAATTATGTTATATTTCCGTCTTAGCCAGGGTTTTCATCAACTTTTATTACTTAAACGTGTCCGTTTCCGGCTTGATGAGATTTTCGTCTTGACTGGATAAAATTATATGTAATTTGAAACGGGACCAAACAAATTTTCCGTAATACCGAGGTTTCCGTCTTACCGAAGTTCCGTCGAAAGGTCGATTCACACTATACGGAACGTCACCGTCACGTCACAGACCGGCAACGTCACGTCAAAATATCTTACCATGTATTTATATCACAATGTTCACATACACCGGCACCGTCACGTACCGTCAACGGGATGGAACGTCAACGTTTATCGAAAACTTTAGTAAGCGAGGTCTTACTGTATTTAAAAAAAATACCCCTTATATATATTTGTTATTATGTATATGTATACTATGAGGCCCTAATAAATATTTCCCGGTAGGCCAAAACTTGCCTATCCGCCCATAGCCGCGAATATACTGAATTAACAATGTGGACACAATGAATGGCACTTGGCATTGGCATCTGATTTTGCCATTTGGAAAAGCCATATGCCATATATAGGCATAGTGTGGACGCGCCTTTAGAAATGTTCCAACGCCAATTTATAAGTGCATACACAAGTCAATGGCTACGAAGAAAATATTTTTGCTCCGGTTGTAGGGCAGAAATTTGATGCAAACCGTACCGAAAGAGAAATAAAAATTCACTTATTATCGATTGACTTGTATTAATTTTGAAAAAATGATTGAATTCGTTAGTCTATTTTCTAGATTTACTCGAAAATAGATTTACGAATTTATTTTTAGTTAATATAGAATGATACATAGTCAGGGCCGGATTAATCACGGAGCCTAGGAGCCCGGGCTCCAGGCCCTGAAGGCCCCGAAGAGGCTTTTTATCTCAAACACCAAGTTCAAAATATTTTAAGTTTAAATATTATTTTGGTTAAACATTTTTTTTAAATTTCGTAATATTGTATATTTTTATTACGCCGTGTATTGAGTGCCACCCGTATCGGACTGGAATAATAATATTCACCGCATCAGCATTACGTTACTTATTCTTTTTCCGACAATATTTTGTTATCTGTAGATTTGATTTTGATTTATAGTTATGTTTAGATTGATTTTGCTAGAAACATACGAACGTCGGTCGTCGACAATCATTTGATTTTTAGTCTTATTTATATTTTGACATATTATATTTAAGAATAATATTGTATATTTGCATTTAACAAAAATTGATAAATATTAAACAATTTTAAAGATATTTCTATACAATCAATTACTTTGTATCATTTTTTCAAAGAAATAAAATTCAGTTAAAGGTAATACATATTGTATGAACTAAGGGCCTTTTGGACAACTAGGCTCCAGGACTAGTAAACTCTTAATCCGATCCTGTACATAGTACGTTTATATTTTTCTCAAAATAAACGTATACTTGACTTAGTTGTAGATAGCAACAAAATGAAAAATTTATGATTCCATTTCCGAGCAAACTTAGAAAAGAGGAAGACAAACTAAAATTAGTTTTAAAAATTTAAATTGAGCTACTGAAAGTATGTTTAATTTACTTTCGCTTATTAAGTTAAATGTATGAAAAAATGGTTGTTCCAGTTCCCTTAATGGATGAAAGATATGTTTATTATTTAATCCAATTTATCGAAGTAAAAAATTAGTTTTCAGTTAATTATAAAATGCATTAAACAAACATGTCAAGTTTAAAACTCTTAAAACTATACTATCAATCTTACAAGGTGGAGAAACAGCAATGGATGGATTTACGGAAAACGTGTTATAACCAGTGGCATCATTAGGGGGGAGGGGGGACAAGGTGGACATTTGCATAAGCAGTCCGATAGGCCGGTTCAAATTTAATCATTATTATATATTACGTAAAAACATACCTATTTTTATAATATTTTCAAAAAATATTATACCGTGTATCTACTAAAAAATTGTTGTCACATATCCATAAACTAATAATATTTGTGATAATCAATTACAATTGTCATAACAGTTAACAGTGTTTTAATTGGTATAGGTATACGATTGTTTTTATAAAATATCTACTTCCTGATATTTACAATTTATGTTGTTACCTAAAAAAAAATGTTTTGAAGGGATTGGAAGCGACGATTTTCTGTCTTTTTCTAACACACGCGTAACATAGGATTATAGACATATTTTATTTCCAACGTACTAATTGTTATAATGAAGCAATAAGAATTATGAAAACAGGTATGAATTTGTCGTCAAGTCTATTTTACTACCTCACACTTGATATTACCTCTCTAAAATTCTAAAAACTAAATATTAAAAAATAGTAATTTAAAAATTGACTTTATTTTTATTTTTTGGAGAAGTGTAAATCAAAAAGTCAAAAATGTGGAAAAGTCGATCTCATAAAGACTTGACGAAAAATTCATATCTGTTTCCATAATTATTATCGGTTCACTTGATAAATCGGTAGGTTGGAATAAAATACGTCTATAATCCTATGTTAAGCATGTGTTAGACAAAGACAGAAAATCATCGCTTCCAATACCCTTAACAATAAAAGTGTAAATCCTAAAACAAGTGAAGTGGGTATGGTAATTTGATAAAATGTAAGTAAATATTTTTTTACGGGCGAAGCAAGGGATTTTTTTTTCTCATTTGGACAGGTCAAAACCTTTGCCCCCCTCTATTGAAAACTGTACCTACCTTAATTTCAATTATTTTAAAATATTAAAAATATTTATCTTTCAGTGTAACTTATTTCAAAATAGTTATTTGTGCAGTATGGAATCAAAACCAAATCATTAATTTTACATTATGTTTTAGATTATAATTACATTCAAAAGCTTCTTACTGATTGGTTGGCTATTGATATTAAAAATTTAAATAATTTTTACATTTTTTTGTCAAATAATTAATATATATATATATATATATATAAATAATTAATACTAAGAATTATTAAATCACTGCAACCTATATTATATTATCGTTATAAACAAAAAATTTATATATCAAATGCCTATAGGTATATGATTAAATGATAAGATTAAAATAAATCTAATATGTTAGTTATATACTGTGGGTTTTTTAAAATAATTTAATTGCATTATTTAAATTTCTTGGAACTTTTTTATAATTTTATTTCGGTACAAAATCCTAACATTTATAATATAAACCATTAAATATTTGCAAATCCTTTGTGTAAAATGTAGTACCTATCAATACGTTAAAGTAAATTATATATATATTATTAGTTTATTTTACATAATATATGTAATAAAGTAATAAAAAACAAAATTTTAAATAAAAAAATTAGCTAATAGTTAATACTCATAAATTAATTAATATGTTTACATTTTATTTATAAAAACTAATAAGTTACCTATAGTAATTAAATAATAAAGACTAAGTGATAACAAGTAATTTATATTAAAGTACATGAAATAAATAAAATGAATTAACAAGGACCAGAAGAAAAAAATATAAGTTAATTATATTATTTACTATTTTTTACTAAAATGTTTTTATAAATTACAGAATGAAACAACATTTAACTAGTAATTTTTAATTTATGGCTATAAATTTAATAAAATATTTTTTAAAAGAATTCTGTGATCCGTTCCTGATCGTTGATAAAATCCATAATATAGAACAATGAGATATATAATAAAAATAAAAAATTGGAAGATATTATAAAGCCATAATTCAAATGTTATGTAAATTTAAGTCCAAAGAATTTTGGCTAATCTGTAGAAAACTCAAAGTTCTGTTCCAATGATTTGTGTAAAACACCCATTAAAACATACTATTAAATCGTTTATTTTTTTTGTGATTATAGCTTATTTAATCAAGATAATATTATTGCAATTTTAACATTAACGCCATAGATCATTAGCGTATTTCAAGTTTATTTTAAAGATTTACTATAACTATAATAAATTAGATTAAATAATTAGGTAATTTATTTTATAAATTTAAAACTACTATCAGTTGTAAACATAGGTTAGATAACCACAGTCCATAGTATTACAAATTGCTACTTTTTATAAATTTAATTTAATGCTGATTCATTTAGAATTCATAATACACATAATTACTAGTAAATGCAACATACTAAATATTGTAAGTACATGATATGAAGTTACCGAATGCAGCTAATACTCTTAAAAATAATTACGAAAATAAAGGAAGTTACAGATTAGATAAAAGTTTAAAAAAAATTGATTGCTACCTCCGCAAAATAAAAAAAAACATACATAAAATTATTGGGTGTATAGAGGTAAAACTATTTTAAGTACCCGTTTGAATGTTTATTTCATAAGTGACTTAAGTCAATAAAGTACTTAAGTCGGTGATTCTCAACCGGTGTTCCGTTGAACAAGTATGCTCGGTGCCACAACTGGTGGTGGTAGGAGGTGTGTTGTAACGATTATGATACACGCGTATTTGCATTATTACTAAAAATATAAATTTCCCAGTATTTATGTTTGTTAATAATAATGATTATAACATTAACTGTTTAGCGGCCAAGTTATATTATAAACAACCATTAGTCGTCAGACGTCATTGATAAAAAACAGTTATGGTTACCTATACATTTTTTTATTTTGACTTTGTGATATAATTAGTTTTAACAGTCATTATCATTATAACATAAAAAAAATATAACACTACAACTAAACTAGAAATTCCTATACATTTAAAGTAGTGTTTTCAATAAAATGGATAAAATTACTAAAAAATTTAGCATTGAGGATAATAGAATTGAGAATTTTAACGTAATAATTAGTTTAAGGTACGGTCTCCAAGGCGCGACATGTCGTCAATATCTATTTTTATATAAATCGTATGATCTGGTCAGCAAGACGCTACAGGTCGCGACATGTCAACTTTTGGTCGTCGCGACCGACAACAATACTGCTCATGAAGCAGTAGGTAGCGACACATCAAGACGACACAATGTCGAAATTAGATTTTTTGCCATCTGAAGACGAAATTTTAATTAATGAAGTACAAAATAACCCAATGTTATATGATATGGGACTCACGGAATACAGAAATATTATCACGAAAGATATGGCAACAAAAATTGGAAAATCTAGTAAATAAAATTTATATTATAATGAATAAATACAATACTTAAATAATTTTTTTATTGAACCAAGAATAAATGTAATGATTTTTAAATAAAATGTATCAATTTTATAGTAGATGACACTAAAAAACGTTGGAAAAACCTTAGGGATTCATAATAATTTTATCGCCGCGACATGTCGCAGTCGCGTTTAGCAGACCACATTCGACGCGGCGACCGATCACGAACATCAGTCGCCGCGACGTGTCGCCACTTGAAGACCGTACCTTTTGCTTAGCAAAGAAGCAGCGATTTATTTACGTATCTATATTGACAATTATTAAATTTTTTTTTTATGGAAAATGAAAAACCACCTCTTCCATTATACATAGTATGTGGAAAAAACTTTCAAATAAGTAGTACAATAGTCCTAAATAACTTAAATTGACATTTACAAACCATATTTATTTTGAATCAAATTATCAAAATTATTTTAAATGACTTATGACTATACCATCAAAATAAATAAAATATTTTGAGATAAATGTTAAATAACGAGTTTGCTTTTTATAATATTACAAAATTAATTGCTTATGAATGAAAATTACACTTTTATCGATTTCCTATGATTACACTCGTTAGTTAAATCATTAAATTTACTTTTTTGTAGATAAATTTCAAAAATTCGGTTATCTAATAATCTAAATAATGATTTGAAAACTAATTATTGATACTTCAATGATTATAGAAGAAAATGTAAACAACTCTTACAAATAGAAATTGACGAGTCCACAAATATAAGCGGTAAAGCTTAAAGCTAAGTATAGATTTAATTGGTTTATCTATGAAAATAAGTTGCTTTATCCTCATTTTATCTTAATATCAGTCCAATTACAAAGAACAAAAACAAAAATATCACATTTTACTTTTATTTAATTATATATATAATAATTTTTTTATACAATGTTTAATGTGATGTTCCGTCAAAATGTATTGTTATAAGAAAAAAACCATATAGGTGCGTAGTTATGTAAAAAATGTCTTCGGTTCTATGGGGAAAAAGAAAATAAGCCGTGAATACAGGAAGGTTGAGAACCACTGTCCTGGTTTAAATATTTTTTTTATCAGGACTTACATAATATAATTATCATTTTTACTAATGATATATGATGAAATATCAAGTTTATAGGCAGGTTTTACGACAACAACTATTTATTATTTTAATACAAACTGTTATCAACATAATCCTAGTAAATTATATCGTATGTAGTTGAGAATGATGATTATTTTAATATTTTTATAATTATTTATCGTATTATTACTTACAAATAAATTTTATACTTATTAAGTATTCTAATTATTATTTATATTATTAGAAATTAACAATAATATATTCATCAATTCCAAACTTAAAAATTATAAATAGTTTATTATATAAAAATAGTTTAAATAAAATATTTAATAAAATAGTTTATGTATATAGGTTATTCAATATGTCTAGTTCAATTAAAAATATAAAAGTTTTTCTTTAAGCATTGATATAAATAGGTATACTTTTGTATTGTACTCAGTGTTGTCTATGAATATCTTGGGGGAAATAAAAAATTATTTGAATTCATAAAAATAATGAAGCATGTATTTATAATAAATAAGGATTTGAGCTTTATAGGCCAAAAATACCAACTGTTAAGATATTACTTCCAAAATAATAAAAAAATATTTTCAATGTTAAATATTGTCTAACAAAAACTATCTTTAAGTTTTATAATTCATTAATATCTATGCACACTTTTGAAAGGTATTGAATAAGATCATCAATCGTTATTCAATACCTTTCAATAGATATTAATGAATTATATAACTTAAAGAAAGTTTTTGTTAGACAATATTTAACATTGAAAATATTTTTTTATTATTTTAAGATCATCAATTGTTATAATAACAAGCCACAAGGGGCAGTTATTTAAAAAAAATTTTTTTAAGTGTTTATATTTAATATTTATATCATCAACTCAATAATTAAAATTTTGCTAGGCTGACGGAAATAATATTTAAGTATTGATACAAATATTAATTATACATTAAATGAACTTGTAATTTATCATCTGAAATAAATCTTCTCTTCATTATTATTTTATAAATAAATCTAATAAAAAAATTTTAATATAAATAATGAACTATGAAATATTCAAATACCTACTGACATAGCTACTTAATTTAAAACTGTTACAAAATTATATGATTAATCTCTTAAAATAAAAATGAGTTTTAAATATTTTTAAAAGTTAATATTTTACAGTAAATTTGAGTTTTAAAATTATGTAAATAACATGCCAATTTATTTGAATACAATATAATTTATTGCATTATTATTAATCATTTAAAAATATGTATTCTAGTATAGTAAAATTATCATTAGTTGAATATATGTTATTTATGTATATGACACTTGGTGTGAGCTTATTCATTTGTTGAATGTTAAGAAATATCAGTAAATTAGTTAATTTTGGTACCAAATCTAAACAGTTATAAGAAAGATGGTGTGTAGATTCCTCCTCTTATCATCCCCTGTCCACAATGTGATATCTCTATTAAAATTATTCAACAAATAAGCAAATTAAAAGGGATATAAAATTAAAATAAGTTAATTATTATTAACTATGCAAACACAAAAGTATTTAGAACATAATTTTGTTCTATAAAATACCTAAAAAAGTATTAGAAGCAAATACTATCTGTCTTCCAGTAAAAAAAAAACATGTGCACCATTTAATTATGATACTTAATTTTCAACTAATTCCTTTTATTCCTTTAAAATTGTTATTTACATTATTTATGTAATTTTTTTTTTTTTCATTAAAATGTATACATAATATTTTTCATGTAAGCTTAGGTTATCTGTATTGCATGAATATATAATAATGTAATGCACTTAAAATCTTAAGTGAAGTGTTTTAAATTTCTCAATGGGTAATTAATATGCTTAAAATTGTTCAACAAGGCAAAAAAATAAACACAAATTGATACCCATTTAAATATATAATTATTGTGTTTTTCAATTAATATAAATTATTGACTTAATCTAAAAATAAAAATTGAGAAAAATTAGAAAAAAATTGTTATTCAATTTACACAATTGTTAAAAAAAAAATATGTTCAAATTATTAACTATGTAAGTAACAAACAAAAGCAAAATATAGATTTAAAAATGATTAAAAGTATAAAGTAAATAATCTACTTAAATATTGTATGATTAAATAAGCATCAAATTTACACATTTAATAATAATAATGTTAAGAGCAACAAAGAGGGCTTGTGGCAGCATTGACAATTGAATCAAACTATGTTCCTACAATTTAAGTACTTGTAATTTTGGAATTATTTTTCTTTAATGTAATTTTATTTTATGGACAAGAGAAACCTAATAAATTTATGATTCAACATCATATACCATATAATGGTTACAGTTATCAATAGCAGCATGTGGTACAATCTTGTTGAGCCCAGGTGGTTGCAAGGAGAATCCCAAAAACATAAAGCCTCTGACCAAGATGTTGCGCTCAGGATGATTTTTAGCAAAACAGACAATTATATGAGATACATTCAAATATTCTTCTGCATATTCCAACATAGCCAAAAAACCTTCTTTAGACCCAACAGGCCTTTGTGCATCTGCTACCTAAAAATATAATTATAGATGTTATACAAGTTTTCTTAGTATATTATAATATCAACTTAAATCAGTTACTTGCTACATATATATTTTTACCAAAAATTTTAATCAATAATTGAATTCTAACATTGTAGTTTAATTAATAATAGTTTTTAGTTACACATAATATCAAGAAAATATACACCAAATTTAGTTTGGTTTAATAAAGAAAATATAGGTACATATATTTTATTTAATTATATTTATAGCAATATAGAGAATATTGTATTAATTTTAAAAACATAATAGAATAGACAATAGAGTACTAATAAATAAATAATTTTCAAGAATATATATATATTTAAAAATTTAACTTAAACATATATAATATGTATTATCATCTTAACATGTATGAATTATTGCATGCCATGGTTGTAAAAATATTAATATCGAACATTTTTCTGGAATAAGACATAAAATCAATTATCTTCAAAATGTAAGTTTTATTTGGTGGTAATACTGATTTTAAACAAAAATGAAATTATTAAATTTAATAATAAAGTTTATTCATTTTTTGTTTTATTATTTGGTAATGTTATTATTATAAACAATATAAAACATATATTAATTTTATTTAAAATGTATGCATGTACTGGAATTTGTTAGACAACAATATGGGATTTTAACAAAATAATCTGAAACAAAATCTTGTATTGATCACTTGTTTATTCAGTTATTGAATATAGATTTCTTACCAAACTAGCTTAATTCAATGATTGAATGATGTTAAATCCTGTTTTTAAGGTACATATCATATAAGTTTAAATTAAACATGACAGTTTTATTAATTTATTTCAGTCATTTTTTTTATATTATATATACTCTTATCCCTATTAAAGGACATTAATAAATAAATTATCGTTATCATTTATCATTAGAAAGCACATGGTCCCAAATATGATTTCTTCAAAGACATTATATTATATAATATTAAAATTGATTTTTTTGTTTATAATAAATAGACTTAAGGATGGAAAACATATGA
The DNA here is from genome assembly GCA_034509805.1 of Sipha maydis. Classification (NCBI taxonomy): domain Eukaryota; kingdom Metazoa; phylum Arthropoda; class Insecta; order Hemiptera; family Aphididae; genus Sipha; species Sipha maydis. Next base: position 76,742 of record JASXSY010002878.1, read on the forward strand.
TAGAGTAATTTGATATTTAAAAGTTTTGCCTTTATTAAATGTTAAAAATTACATATAAGATGCATATATTTTCAAAGCTCTACAAATATTATAATATAATATTTTAAATAGAGCTGGCACATCTAAAATTATTAAAAGTGTATGGAAAAAAATGTTGCTTAAATGTTAGAAAATTTACCACTAGATACTAATTGAAAACATACAACTCATTGTATTTAACATCATCATAAATAAATTAATTAGAAAACCAATTTAACAGTATAATCATAAAATTAGAAAATCCTGATCCAACAATAAAGATAAAGCAAAAATAATGATAATTATTTCTAATTAAACTAATTGTATAATATATATTCATCAATGAAAAAAAAAATAATATCATGATTTAAAAAAAAAAACAATTTAACTCATATTATAAATATATTAAGAATGACAAATAAGTTGAACTGTATACATACAATAATCAAAAGATGATTTAATTAATTTTCTTAAAATCATTAATTGAACACAATATTTAAAATAAATAAATAATTTGGATTTATTAGTACCACTCATGTCTATATGATGATAGAAAAGGAAAAATATAATATTACCTTAGCTTTAATCAAATAATTAAATATATATTGCATCCAATAAGTATAAAATTTTAAATTAAATAATTATAAATAAAAACACTAAAATTTTATTGAAACAAAAGCACAAATAATTTAATAAAAAATTTTAAATTATTATTAGACACCTAATAATAAACAAAATAATATCCCAAAATAATGATATTAAATTAGTTTATAAGTCCATAAACCTATTGATTATAAAAAAAAAATTAATTAACTTCATAAGTATACAATACTTAAAAATATTCTACAAAATACTCAATATGAGTTTAATCAAGTATTAACATCACTAAATTATTAATAAAAACTATATATGCAGAGCATATATTTCCGTTAGACATTGCTATAATATATGCTATGAATTTAGTAAACATGTTGTTCTATTATAACAAAACAGATAAAATTAGCTAATTGACCTTGGGAAAAATAAAAATAAAAAATTAATACTTAGGAAATTACTTCTGTCTAGAAATCAAGAATTGTAATTTTTACCAATATATCATATCTACCAATTAATTATTTAAAGTGCCTGGATAATGAATGATGATGTACATTATTTTTGTACAAACCTGTATGTAAAGTTTACGGCCAGACAGTATAGTATCCCATTGTATGTCAATGTCAGCTGTAATCTGCATTTTGAACGTGATCCGAATCGCGTATTGCTTCTTGACATCCTCCAACAATTCATATTCATGCACTGGTTGAGACTCCAGTACAGAGAGCTCCGATTGAATAAGCTTGCCCATGCCGCTGCTGCCCTCTCTGTTGCGCTTGGCTACAATTGCGGCATGGGGGACATCAGGACCACCACTGAGGCCCAGGGCAAAGAGAGATAGAGTACTGCGAGGGCTCGGCGTCCGACAAAGAGTTGATGTTACCGTCGCACGCCATTTGCCAGTCGCGCATTATGGACAATAAATTACTCTTATTACTACCGTTTTTACTACTTGATATCATCTCCATGATCACGCGGTACCTTTAAAACCTCCACAGCGAATAATTGCAAACGAAAATCTAGCCGGAAACTTGGTGGTATCCGAATGTGAAGCTTCAGAACCGGCGAAGGTCTTCAGGGCCCAAATGACGACGATTAAATGAGGTTCAAAATAAAAACGAGCAGCGAGAAAAAACAATGAGCAAACAACACACAATGGACGGGATGAATTTCTTACGGCCGTGCACAAGGACTACAGGCAATAGGTTCTTTTGTACAATTAGCTCTTTCCCACCCCATCATAAAAAGTCACCAGTGACGTCATAAGAGTGCGCGTCGTCAATACTGTAGCATTGCAAAGTCGATGAGTTTGTTCTTTGGTATCATGTACGCGATGGAGTAAACATGATACCACATTAAATACGCGTTTCTTCCATGATCAGCGGACTGGTACATTTTACCTAGTAACCAAATACTACCAGTTTTTAGATAACCAATATACACTTCTTCACCGCACACAAATGGTTCTAGGTGGAAGAGGGGATTAATGGGATCAAAAGGTCATCGAATCGCGCAACACTACCATCATGATAACCCACGAAAAACGTACACACATGATCCGCTCCCAGCTGATTTGATATCGATAACACTCACAGTTTACACGTGTTCAACGGCGACTGTGATTTTATTCCCTTATACCTGTTTGTTCTTGAAATAATAATAATAAATAATATGTCCGTAAAACGACCGTTTCGTTATCACTTATCATTGTGGGAGAACTACGTATATATTATATATTTATGGGGAGAACTGACAACGATGATAGATAGGAAATAATTCCTATCTATAATCGTAGAACTGACCCAAGCCCTCGAATGTATAACAGTTTATGTCGTGGTGGTGAATAATTAATACTTATTAAGAAACTAATTTGTTCTATTATACTTCATTAATTTTACTAACGTACTATTGCAAATTGCTTATGAATTTTTCCTTCTACCGGTCCTGAAGGTCAATATTTTCAAAACGTTTAATAGATGAAACATACAAAAGCAATAATTAATTATTAATAATACATTCTCTTTTGAGTAAGTTTTCAATTTTTTTCAAGGCTTAGTTTTGATAAGAGTTCATACAACAGTTCTGTTTAATGTATGTTAAAATTATATAGAAAATAATTATTTTTTGTTGTCTTACTCAATATAATTAACTGATTGTGTTTATGTTTATTTTATATTTTATAATAATTTATAATATAACAGTAAACATTAATAGAAATAAGATTTTGTATTTTAGCATTGAATTAATTAGAAATTGAGATAGAAAAAAAGATGGGTTAATTTTTTTATAATTTAATAGTTATTTAATTTTAAAACTTCTTAATTTAAAACATTGCTTATTTTAATTAAAAAATAAATATTTTTTTTTATATGCTTGAGACATTTTAAATAAAATTAATTTTATTTTAGAAAATGGAAAAAAAAGTATCGTGTAAAATTGGTCCATCTATTTTAAATGCTGATTTATCTCAACTATACGATGAATCTCAAAGGTTGTTGAATAGTGGAGCAGATTATTTACATTTAGATGTTATGGATGGAACTTTTGTTCCTAATTTAACTTTTGGACATCCAGTTGTTAAATGTTTAAGAACCAAATTACCCAATACTATGTTAGAAACACATATGATGGTTCAAAATCCAATCCAAGTATTAATTAAAACATCTATGATAATATATGAACAATATTAAATTTTATAAATGTAATTTTTTAGTGGGTATCACCTATGGCTGATGCAAATGTAGATCAATATACATTTCATATTGAACCATGTGAAGACGTTCCCTTAGTGTGCCGTAAAATTAGAGAAGCTGGCATGAAAGTAGGATTAGCAATAAAACCTGGTACTCCAATCACTTGTATTGAAAAATATATTGATATGGCTGACATGGTCTTAGTGATGACAGTAGAACCTGGCTTTGGTGGTCAAAAATTTATGGTCAATATGATGCCAAAAGTAGAATGGTTAAGAGAAAATTATCCTACATTAGACATTGAAGTTGATGGAGGTGTTGGTCCTAGTACTATTGATATTTGTGCTAAAGTAAGAATAATTAATATTTTTTATTATAACTGTCAACAAAATTTTAAAAACTAATTATAAAAAAAAAATTAAGTTTGCTATATGCATGTAAATATTTCTATTTTACTAGAATTTTATATAATAAACAAGTTTATGTCTTATTTTAAAGATAATAAAAACAATATGAATGTAGATTATACATAGAATAAAATAAATATAGATACATATGTCTAACAAAATATTTAAAAGTTTGCGGCTCTCTCCTTCCTAGTTTTAAGGTAATAAAACTATAAAGTAACTAAGTTTTTATACTTGGATATAAATATTATGTACAAATATTTCAATTTAAACGTTAATATTTTTGTTGCCAAACTTTTACTGAAAAAATACTTATTTTTCATTCATGATTTAAGTTTTTATTATTATTCTCATATAGCAATAATTTATTTATTTGTTTTAAAACAAATTGTTAATATATTTTTACAATACCTTCCCATATATACTACCAAAAAAATGTTTTTAAAAATAATCAATTATTTATGTAATTAAACATAATCTAATATCTAAACATTGTTATTACACAAGAGAATTATATAATATTATTATACCTTTAAAGTACAGAAAAGTAACTCAATTTACTTACTCATATATTGAACCAAAAATATTTAATATTCTACCATAAGAAATCAAACCAAATCAATCCTTCGAAAGTTTTTAAAAAAAAAAAAAATAACTAATGGCTGCAGCATGAACAAAATATGAAACTTCAAGTCTTCTTCTGCCTTGCCTTCCTCCCAACTATTTGGGGTCGGCCACCCTTGTCCTACACCTCCACTTCACTCGGTCAATCACATCTCCTCTGCACACACCGACAGCCCTCATGTCATTCTCCATAGTCTCCAACCATCTCTTTTTCGGTCTTCCTCTTCCTTTTTTCCCTTCAACGTTCATCTTCATAACCACTCTTACTGCATTCGTTTCCTCTTGCCTCATCATATGCCCAAACCATCTCTCTACCTATTACCTATTTCTCTCATCTTGTCCACAATTGGCGCTACACCAACACTACCTCTCACGTATTCATTCCTTATTCTATCTTCTCTCGTCACTCCACTCAACCATCTAAGCATTCTCATTTCCGCGACACTCATACTTTGTTCTATTCTCCTGTTAACCGTCCAACACTCTGAACCATACAGCATAGTTGGTCTCACTACACTTTTATAAAATTTACCTTTCAGCCTAATTGGAATTCTCTTATCGCATAACACGCCCGATGCTTCTCTCCATTTCATCCACCCGCACTTAATCCTATGTTTTACATCCATGTCAAAGCCCCTGTCCTTTTGAACAAAAGATCCTAAATATTTAAAGCTCTCAACTTCACCTATCACATCATCATCTATTGTCAGTTGTCTCCTCATTCCTTCAACTTCTTGGTCTCTTTGTCCAAAATCATACTCTATATACTTAGTTTTATTTCTACTAATTCTCAATCCCTTTTCTTCGAGGGCTAACCTCCACTCATTTACCCTATTATTGACAACTTCCAGGTTTTCTCCTACCAGAACTATATCATCTGCAAACATACACCATGGTATCTCTCCCTGTATTTCCTTTGAAACCTCATCCATTACCACTGAGAACAGGTAGGGGCTTAAAGCTGATCCCTGGTGCACACCTACTCCTACACTAAAACCTTCTGATACTCTACACCGACTCTTGACACTAGTACTCGACCTTTCATTCATTTCCTGGATCAAATTTACATACATTTTTGGGACATTTTTCCTCATTAATGCCCACCTTAAAACTTCCCTTGGCACCCGGTCATACACCTTTTCTAAATCTATAAACACCATGCATAGTTTTTTATTCTTTTTTCTGTACTTCTCTACTAATTGCCGAACACAAAATAATGGCTCCATTGTCGATTTTCCTGGCATAAAACCAAACTGGTTTTCTGATATCGACGTCTCACTTCTTATCCTCTTCTCTATAATCTTTTCCCAGATCTTCATACTATGACTCATGAGCTTTATTCCTCTATAGTTCCCACATTCTTATATGTCTCATTTTCCTTTAAATATTGGTACAATAAAACTCTTTCTCCAATCTTCTGGCATTTTTCCCTCTATTAGTACCTTATTAAAAAGATTTTTCAACCACCCAATGCTTACATCCCCTAACATTTTTCACACCTCTACAGGTACTCCATCTGGTCCTACCGCTTTTTTCTTTTTCATCGCTTTCACCGCATCTCTCACTTCCTCCTCACCCACTAGACCAATCAATCCTTCATTCCATGAAATATTCTCTAAAGCTTCTTTTGGATACTCCTCATTCAGTAATTTCTCAAAATATTCTTTCCATCTTTTTTTCACATCCTCATCCTTTGTTAAAACTCTCTTATCCTCATTTTTTATACACCAGACATCTTGGAAATCCTTGGATCGCTTTTCTCTCACCTTCGCCAGTCTATAAATTTCTTTTTCTCCTTCCTGTGTTCCTAGCCGCTCATATAACTCATCATACCTATTAAGCTTCGCTTTGCTTACCAAACTCTTCACTATTTTGCATACATTTTTATACTCTATCCAATCTTCTCTCTTCCTGCTTTTCTGCCATACCTTAAATTGCTTTTTCTTACTCGCTACTACTCTCTGAATCTCCTCATCTCACCACCACGTTTCCTTGTCTTCTGGTAAACTACTTTTGGTTTCACCAACAACCTCTTTTGCTATGTTCTTAACACAAATGACCATCCTTCTCCAAACATCATTTATATCTCCCTCAACATTCCACACAGCTTTTTCTTTTAATTTCTTTATAAACTCCTCTTTGTTTCCTATTAATATCCACCACCTAATTCTGATCTCCTTTCCTGTCTTCCTTCTTTTGTTCATCTTTTTTCCACTACACCATACTTCCATTATCATCAACCTATGTTGTGTTATTACACTCTCTCCAGGAATTACTTTACAATCCTTTACTCTTTTTATATTGTCTCTCCTCCACATAAAATAATCAATCTGCGACCTATTTCTTCCACTCTTGTATGTTATATAATGCTCTTCTCTTTTCCTAAAATATGTATTGATTAGTGCAAGCTCATACGATTCTGCAAAATCCAAAACTTTTTCTCCAGCCTCATTCCTCTCGCCAAAACCATACCCTCCATGCACTCTTTCATACCCTACCCTCTCACTCACTACGTGACCATTCATATCACCACCAATCACAGCATCTTCATTTCCTGGTATTCCTTGCATCACCTCATCCATCTCTCGCCAAAACTCTTCCTTTTCACTTTCTTCACATCCTACTTGTGGTGCATACGCACTTACTACGTTTAATACTTTCTCCTCAAATACCAATTTTACCGTAATAATTCTATCACTTTTCCTTCCTACGTTGACTACCTTAATTTTCATCTCATCAACCAATAATCAACCATCTCCAACGCCATTCCTAGTACTAGTCCTACCTGAATATATTACCTTATAGCCCTCTCCTATTTCTTTTGCTTTCTCTCCTTTCCATTTAGTTTCCTGTACACAATAAATATTAACTTTCCTTCTCTTCAATACTTCTGCTAATTCTCTACTTCTGCCTGTCAACGTTCCAATATTCCACGTGCCTATTCTCACTTTAAATCTATCCCTCATACCTAGACTCAGATTTAACCTGGGGCGCAATGGTGATGTCCCAACCCCGTTGACATTACCTGTGTTGGGTAGACCTGCACACATAACTGGTGAAACAGCTACCACACTGGCTGTTCGGGTGGTATCACACATTTCAACATCCAGGTCTCCTCCTCCTCTAAATATAATATTTCCTCTCACTTGTTGTCCCCGCGCACATCCGAGATGGGACAAACCGCCTAAGTATCGATAAGGACTCCTCATTCTATTTGACATAATTTTACACCGGCTGTCGACCTGACGCAACCCTATAAGTCGCCTCTTACGACTGGCTGGGGAAACCGTGGAAGTATTTTGACACCCCTTTCCACAGGGTTATGAAACTTCAAGTACAATGTTTAAATATATAGTTTATATATAAAAATAAATAAATAACATTTTAGCTTTGATTATTAAATTTGATACAATTTAATGAGTATCATTATATTTGTAAAGAACAACTGATTTCTCATTAAAAATTCATCATCAGATATATACAAAGTCAATAAAACACTTTTAATAAACTTTGAATAACTTTTATAGCTACCATTAATTTAATTTATACATAATATATTTTGTTATACTATAAATTCTTTTCAGTGCCATACCTACAAAATATAGTACTCAGGATGAAAATTCAAAATGCACCCTTATGTAATTTTAATTTAAAAAAATTTTATTTGTTAGATCTTTTTTTTTAAACAATTGCTTTAATTGATATAAAAGACATGGAAGTTTTTGTAAATAAAATATTCAACAATGACCATTGTCATTTTTAACATAAAGTGCAAATTTTTCAATATTGCACCAAAGATTTAAGCACCTCTAGTCTCCTTGCTATATCCCTGGTTCCTTTATTAATTATTGTTACCTACATTGTATATTATAATTAATTTTATTTTATAAAACTAAGACTGTAAAACAATTAAAATGTTAAATGTATCAATATGAATTTATACTTAATTATTATATTGTAAATTATGAACTCATGGATCCCCCTACAAACCTGTTCAGGAGGAAAGAAATAGTATAAAATAATTATAATACATAATTATTATAGTACTAACCAATTTTTTTATTGCTATTTGATTTCTGTTTTTATTTATTTACATTCATTTTATTATTGAATTTTTTGTGAAAGTAAAGTAGTGCTTACTTTTTTTTTTATGAAACTATTTTTTAATATTCAATATTTTCTATTATTATCTTATAACATTTAATCTAAATAAGTGTTTTCTATTTTTAAAGGCAGGAGCAAATATGATTGTATCAGGAACTGCTGTGATTCAAGCTGAAAATCCTCCTCAAGTTATTAAATTCCTTAGAGAGTCTGTTAACAAGCAATTAAATTTTAAAACAAATATTTAAATTGTTATTTAATAAATGCTAAAATATATAATTATTGTAATTATTTATAAATGTATTCTTTCATTGGCCATTTTATTTTTATATAAGGTATAAAAAAAATGTATTTATCTACAGAAATTAATTGGTGAGAAGCTGTTTACAGATTATTCTTTCTAGGTAATGTATCCCATATAGAAAGCAAACCCATTAGTGCAGAGACGTGTTAAGCAATGCAACACCCCGAAGCAAAATGTTTTTCGTACCTCTACGATTTAATTACTAATTGTTTTCTTATTATATAAATCTCTATGGAACATCATAATACCAATAAAAGTTTCATTTTTAAATTATCTGATGTATGAATCGAATTATGTACTTGGAAAGCATTTCCCTATGCCACTCACTAAAAATGCATTTTGCATCAGTCCGTTCTCTAATCATTAGGTATAAAGTAGGTTTTAACCTACTATATATTAAGTATTAAGTATAAATAATTATAATTCTTAATAGTTAATCCTATGTCTATTATGAATTGTGATTAAAAGACCATATATTTTTAAAATATTTCCGACGTCCTCTTTAGTCAATAATTTTGTTTAAATATTTTTGGATAATACTCAATAATTCACAGCTATATTATAGTATACAAACTATAATTAATTATTATTAAATTATACGGGTGATACTTTCCTTATGCATAGTATAAAATATTCTAGGAAAAAATATAAATTAAATAATAAATAATATTTAAAATGTCAATCAAAATATGGTATAATTTCTTTGAAAAATTTACTTATAAATAAAAAGTTATAACTGAAAAAAACCTAAAAAAAATTAAACTTAAAAAATTAGGTTCGGGTTTTGATCAGGTTATTTAAATATTTGAAAAAATGGTTATGGTTTAGGTTCCGGTTTACAATAACTACAAGGTTCCCGGTTCTATAACCGGTTATTTTCGGTCCGGTTACAGTCCCTGGTTGTAATAAATCATAATTAACTTATTGTTTTAGTCTGAAATTTATATTTATTGATATTTCTCCTTCCAAATTATAAGTAATAGTTATGATTATAATTAATTTACTTAAAGTAGACTAATTTATTTGTAAGGTATTCCATTTTTTTTTAATTATTATTGTTTAATGAATTGATGATTAATTTATCAAAGCATTTCATTAACATTGAATTCTAAAAAGGCAACAGATCAAATACATTTACATTTTTATTTTTCAATATTTATTAAAAAGTATTTGGTGTTTTCCAAGATACATAATAAATGATTAAAATGTAGCATGAGGTTATACACTGAACTGAATGTTTTCATGTCTATAAGTATAAATTAATTAATTAAAGAATCTTTTTATTGAGATTTACCATCCTAAATTATAGTTAAATTATAGTTAAATTATAGTCTATAAAAATTTAAGAAAATATATTATTATGTAATATAAAAAAATCTTGTAGAATATTGAAGTTGTTCAACTAAATTAAACTTTTTTTTAATCATAGGCAAAAAATTAAATAAAAAAAATTAATAATATCTGTTTTATAAATGTAACAAAGCTAACAAATTACTAATAAATCAAAATCATAGCATTGTACAATTAGAGCGTATTTGATTTTATCAAAAGTAATTGCACGACGATTATCTGTTAATAAATATTTACATTTAAAAAACTTCTCTCCACGTTCACTGAAGTAAATGGGAAAAATCTGAAATGGCCTAAATCATCCAGAAATCACTCACTTGAAGTTTCTTCACCATTTAGAATTTTCAAATATTGGGAAAAAATATTAAATGCAGTTATCAGCTCAAATGTTTAAACAGAGAAAATTTAGTTTTGTATTGTAAATACTACATCAAATATTTTTTTTATACATAATAATTGCCCCGGGAAAATGCCGCCTAGGGCCTAGGTCTTTGTCGCCTACCTCTTGAGCCGGGCCTGTTAGGTATAATAATGTTTACTATAACCATTGATTATAAATACTAGTATTTATTATCAATGCTATAACTAATCTTAGTCCGTAGTAATTTCCAGGTTATAAGTTATCGACATAGTGGTCGACAAGAAGTGAAATAGTGTGAAATCATTAAAAATGACTGTAAATGTCAAAAAATTACTTATTAAGAAATAAATACCAAAAATGAAAAATAAAAATTAGTTAACCAGATTCATATGCTAATGAAACACATTCATCGCCGGAAAACATTGTCTAATAAGTTCAAAAAAATAATGCATAATGTATCAATTTTCGAGCCCTATTAATTACTATAGTTATAGTGTTTTCATTATAAGTACATCATCTATTATATTAATATAAAAAATAGAAAATGATTAATTAGTTAAAATAAATTGATAAATACATTTTTATTTTAATTAACTAATACAAACAAAATCCATCAAAATAAAAAATAAAAATCATTACGATTCTCAGTAGTTACAGGTATGAAACATAATTGTTAATATTTCAAATTTTTATCAATACAACATTGTTATAGTATTGAACAATTAAATAAATATTTTATTAAAAAATGTATACAGTTTTAAATTTATACATTTATGATATTATTAAATACTTTTTTATATTTCTATGACATATATGGAATGTATGAAACAAGTAAATTGTTAACAATGCAAAAAATTCAATAATCTTAAATTATGACTTAAAAAAATCAAAAAATTAACCCCATGTGCAATGTAAAGAAAAAACTTAAATACTGAACAATGATTTTGCTCAATAGTAAATATTAATCTATATATTCATTCATTTATGTATTAGATATTTTAAAAAATATTCCTAAGTAATATTTCCATTTAAAATGTAAATACATACAATATAAAATAAATTACCTCAAATTTTTTTTTAATAAATAAATATTTAAACAACTTATATAACTTATTTATTCATGAGAATCAATTATACATTTTTTAAATATATCAATTAAATCATTAATTATTCAATTTTTTTTAATTTCAAAACAGCTTCCCTTATTTTGGTTACTTCATTTTCAACGACGTCTTGACATAATGTTCCATCTTCATCAAAATAATTTGCAACTGATTTGGCTATTTCACGTTCTCTGATATCTTTTCCAACTGAATCTTTGCGTATTATTGTTAAATAATAGGTACCAGTATGTTTTTTAATGTAACTGCTAGCTTCCCATACAACATCTGGATTAAAGCCACTTTCATCTCGTTCTAATGTCACAGCAAAAATACCTTTCTCCATGTATGTTGTATATAATGTAATTGCACCCATGGTAATAAAATATAAAGCAACACATACAGTAAGAACGAATCGCGATTTTGGGAAAGGATTGAAGAAATCCCAACCAAGTGCAAAAGCGGCAACTAATACAGCAAATGTACATATAAATAAACGGCAATCAATAAGAGAGTAATCTTCAACATGATTATATTTGGTAATAAGTACTTCCTTTACAGCATCATCAAGAGTATTTTTTAAAGCAAGGTAATCCCATTTATTGATTTTGATTGGCTTGTCATCAGTGTTAGATTCTTCTTTGGTCATTTTGACTTTGGATAATTGTAATTTTATTTTGTAACAGAAAATGAACAATATATTATAAGAAAAATTGGTGAATAGTTAACACTTAGCAAAACAGAAAATACACATCTAAAACGAACAGTTTAGTAGTGAGTATAATTTAGAAAAAAATTGATGATTCACCAAAGTTTAAAAAAATTGATAGTGTTATCATATCAATGTATTATGGACAAAAGTATACGAGCGTCTAGAAACAGCGCCTCTTATCAGTACTATTATTATCAGTATTACATTTTCGTTAAATTAAAATCGTATACGACAACTTCCCGATTATTTTGTATTTTTAGACTATTATTACCCAACAATATTGTCTTATACTTATTAAGTAATTAATTTATTATACACACTCAAATGATATGTCGATTTATCAATATAATACGTAGGGTACAAACTACAAAGGTACTGCTTCAGTATTATAAAAACAATATGTCCGAGTATGTTAGTCCTTACCGGTTATTCGCTATTTTAACCGACCGTCACGCTATTAAATACGAAATTAATTTTGATAAGTGATAAGTATAATAATTATATACAGTAGTCACCGCTTATTGAACTCACTTTGGGACTAGAAAATTTGATTCAATTAACCGAATGAGTCAATAAGGCGAATGACTTAAAAATCAATGACCAATTGCAAACAGTTTTCTTTTTTCACCATCTATACTTGCACAACATAATATGGTTAGACGTTCTTTACTAGTTTTATTTCCTCTAGTTTTTTAATTTTTAAACGCGTAAGTGTGCTCAGGTAATGCCCTGAAATAAAGTCCAGTTTCATCCGCTTTGAACACACAAGACGGAGGATATTTGGCGATAAGAGATGGTCATCATGAATCCACGACCGTGCACCTACATGGTCTACTTCTCCCTGTTCTCCACATGGCTTAACGAATGATATGTTTTCGTGTTTCTTCCATCGGTGAAACCAACTTTCTGTTGCCACAAAATCATCTTTGCCCATTTTTTCGCGATATCTTCGGCTTTTTGACGTAACAATGGTCCTGTAACTCGGACATATTTTTCTCTGACTTGTGTGAACCATTATTTCAAAGCTTCTTCAACTTCTTCTTCTTTACCGACCTTTTTTCTTTTATGGTTTGAATTCACATTTTGTGAAAAAGTAATTTATTTTATTTCCGCAATAAAAGCAAAATTTTCAAATGACCCTATTAACCGGTGTGTGAGTCGAATAGATGAATTTTTTGCTGTGTGTTAGTATATGTGCGAATCGGGACCAGCCGTTTTGAGTCTAATAGGCGAATGAGTCAATTAACCGTGAGTCCAATAAGCGGCGACTACTGTACTATATATTATATTATTAATATAATATATACTATAAATATGAGTGTGTAGACGTATAGTTGTAATATAATATGGTTTGAAACTTAATATTATATATATAATTACTCCAACCCCATTTGCGACACACCTGTATACAACGAACATACACACATTGATAACATGTATCAGAATCATTGAAACTCCTAAGGAAAGGTGGCTTTAGATTTTTTTTTTATAAGTGTATAATTTTTCAATTTTGATTTCTTTTGTTGTTTAATAATTGGCAGAATTATAATAAATACTTATACATTTTCATTAGACAACATCTTATATTCTGTTAAAATTATTAAACTGTAAATTTTAATCACAAACATTTATCTGATATTTCAGTTAAAACCTCTCCTAGTCATGATAATAACTCATACAATGGATGTAGGTATTGTACAGAAGGTTAAGCTACGGGTATCACGTTTTTTTATGATAAAAAATATACCTTACCGTTCGTTTTAAACTAATTTTGAAAACTTTTCTAACACAGTAATAACTATATTTAAATGTATAACATCGGCGGAAATCGGGGGGGCTTGAGGGGCTAAGCCCCCCAAAATCCCACCAAGCCCCCCAAACATTCTTGCAAACATAACAATTTTGTAGTTTTATTTTCTTATATTATATTCAAAATTTGTTTAGGATCATTTATAAGGGGGTGTGGGGGGCATAGCCCCCCACAGCTTTGGTTTATGAGAAAAATCGTAGCCCCCCAACTTTTTCAATGGATTTCCGCTTATGATGTATAGTATTCCTTATAAATGTGTGTACCTACATAACATGCATTCTTTGTATTATACACTTAATTCCTATGTATAAATATATAATGTCACATATACTCGTATATATTCATAAAAAAACATTTTTCCTGAATATTAGGAAAATAGTATATACACATACGACATGTCACTTGAATATTATTAAATGTGTGTGTAATCAAACACTGTAACGATCTTTTTCGATACAGCTCCAGTTTTACTGTTTTTATAAAAATTATAAAATAATTACGATCGAGAAATGCATTTTATATTAGTTAGATTTTTAGTGAAAATGCTAACTATTAGAGTTGTGTTGACGAAAAATTACGTTATTAGTTTCTTACATTATAGATTAGTTTTTATTTTCTAAGAATATTATATCGGATTTATTTTATTCTTTTATTTTACCTAATAAAGTTAAATACTGAAGTTTCTTTTTTTAAGTAATATCATTGATTATAAATACTATTTATAGTATTTATAATCAATGGTAATATATACTATTATATTTATACAATATGTATATTTTTAAATGATGGATTGTTGAGCTGTCAAAACTGTAAAATCGGTCATAGGGTAAGATAATGAAGTAATTATTTGATACTTATTGTAATGTTAAACATTTAAGTTTTATAATATGATAAATATACATATAATGTTCTTATGTACATTTAATCCGTAATTTTAAGGAATTTAAAAATTTAAAGTTATAAGAGCCGGAATAAATCAGTTTGTACAATACGAGATGTTTTTTACATCCATCTTCATGTAGAACCGTTTTCCGAATATAAGACTAGCATTTTATTATTGCTGTTTTGTATTTATTTACAAATAATGTTAATAAATACAATTGACACGCAGAAATGAAAAAACTTGCTCTTAAAACGATTATTTTTTTAGCGTGTGAAATGTAGACCTGTAAGCCTGTACTAGATGTAGCCTTATAAATAATCCACCAAACGCGGTTATTATCCATTACAATATATACAATATAATACGTGTACATTTATTACGCAAAGTCGATCATAATTTTTCTTGTGGTGTTGTATACATAAACATTTTATTTATTTTCCATAATAATAAGCCATGAGTGTGACTGTTGTACAGTGCATACACGCCACTCAGATACAATTAGACTAGTCATATATTATATTTAGTATTTATTTTTATTTTTTTTAATTATCACGTTAATCTGCTAAAACTAATATGTAAATTTTCAAACATCCCTAGATATAGATAGTCTACGGATAGCAATGTCTATTTAATAAAATATAAAAATAAAAGTCATATATTTTGATATCATGTAAACATATGTCTGTAACGCATTGACAAGATACCTTAATCTTTGTGGATCTAATGCAATGATTATTTTTTACGTACTTTATGGTAAAAAACGTATAATCGCAGTGCAGAGATGAAACCAGAACAAGACATATTGCATTATCATGGTATACGTGGTTTTTTCTAGGGGAATTAAAAAAGTTCTAAGAATATTTCATCTGACTAATAAAGGATAGGTGTGAGTCGATAAAAGGCGAGGAAAAGTTTTTCTTGTCTCGACCGCGACATTAGAGTAACCGGTGCTGTGAGGAGACACATAGTAGGTACGTAATGTGTACTGGTAATCGTGTATCCATACACAAAATTGTTTCTACTTCTGTAATACGCTTCCGCTTTCCGGTTTTGAAATCAGAAAAAAAAAAAATTCTGAAGGCCAATAACCTCGGGTTAGCGGACACCAATCAAAGCAGCTGTGGTAACTGTTGCTGTGTCGTTGCGGACAGAAACCACAGAAAGAAGAGCACGCATCGGACGACAATGAAGGCGGCAAGAACGCGCGATACAGGAACATACCGTGACGGACCGTGGTTCGTATGTGGTAGTGTGTAGTGAGAAAGAAATAACGAAAAATTGGCCACACTGTGCACTCTTCTCGGGGGGGTACGTCGGTACCCCTCCAACGTTCCTGTCCGAAACACGTTCCCTTCCGTACAAATTACAGTGTTGCGCGATCGCACTTGAATTCATTTGTGCGGCAACTCTAGCTCAGTTCGGTGCTGGTACTTTGCGTGCCAATCAACAGTCTTGCGTCTCCTTCTCCCTCTCCGTCACTCGTTGTCCAAACTCCAAGTTGGTGGTCGTTACTAACTGAGTTTCGGCGTCCGGTATATGTGTGAAACATAAACACTGTTCTCAGTACCGTGATTTCATACTCGCACACAACGTTTCATTTTTAACACTACTGCCATCCGATTTGTACCGTTTGTCCGCGCACTTCTCCGTCAATTGCTCTAGTAATTCGACGGCCTGCTGGACTCCAAGGTAACGTAACGCATTCCGTGGTCGTCCGGCACCAGGTCTTCCTTTTGGCCACGAGCCCTGAAGACGTTGCGTGATGCTCGTACGCGCGCCCGTGCACAAGCCATGTACTTTTCGCGCTGGCACTGATGACAGACGCGGACCGTCTTCCAAACTCTGGCTTGTTATTTTCTCGTTTATAATTCTCGTTTTCGTTATGAAATTTTGTTGGATCGCCAGAGCTTTTGTTTTAATTTTTTAATTTTTTTTTTTAGCGCGAGATTTCTGTACGCACAGTTTCGATCCAGTGATGGGATTTTTCCTCCCTACTCAGCTTTCCCCTTTGTCAACTTCGTATCACTAGTTAGCGAAATGATGATAACGCAAGCCTTTGTCCGCGGCAACATCACTTAAGTCCATTGTTTTCCTCCCCAAAAAATGTCGTGACCTGTAATTTTTTTTTAAACGTTAACTTTTCACTTTTCTTCTGTTGTCCGATCATATCCACTGGTGCACGATCCAAGATTTTTGCTTACTAGTTTGTTCCTCTCATTGAACGGAATTTTATAATACATTTGATTATAGTAAAAGTATGCAAGTACTTGATTTCATTTGTATATAGGTAGCTGGTAGTTTTGTTGGCAGAATTTTTCTAAATTTGTTTTATAGATAAAATGTATAAACTAATTTTACTAAATTTTATTACCTATTCCTTGTTCTATTGTTTTAATATGTTAAACATAAATATAATTATTAAGGATTTAATTAACTAAAAATAAATATTTTTGTAATTATTCAGAACTATCAAGTTTTTATAAATCTTTTTACAGTTCAATTTATTAAATAGTACTATAATTAAAAATCAATCATAGAGATACTGTAATTTATATCAGTTTTCTTTTGTATAATAATAGTGTATCAGGTAGCTTATTTTTGAATTTTAACATTTATTTTTTATGGTGGGAATTTTTATTTGTTAGTAATTTCAATTCTGTAATTAAGTTCCTTGTCATTCATATTATTTATTTATTTTTATAGTTAAATAAATATCAATATAATTAACTTAAAACTTGTTATGTAAATTCATTCATTAGGTATATTTATTACATTTTATTGGTTATTCAAATTTTTAAAATTGGGTTCAAATAAAAAGAAAAAAAGTTTTAAACTTAAAGTTCATATTTGATTTTTATTTGATTAAATATGATTTAATTTATATTAATAATATTGTTAATTATTTATTTTTGATACTTTATTACCCACCTGAATATTTAATGCTTTAATTTAATTTAAATATAACCATTTATGTATCAAATACTGCTTGTTTAGAACATGACATTTATATATATATATATATATATATATATATATATATATATATATATATATATATATATATATATATTTCTCATTTGTATTAAATTGAATCCTTATGTGAAAAATTGTTATTAATCATTTTAAATATCTTAATTTCGATGATCTAGTATTAAAGGAATGTATCAACCAATTTCTTCATTTTCAAAAAAGCAATTCAAACATTTTATTCTCTATTTTGATAGATGCGGAAAAAAGAATTTAAAATTTGATTTTTTTTGTGTGTCCTTATTAATTGTTTACTTGTACTTTTTCAAAATGTATACTAATAAATACTTTACCAAATTAATATTTTATGCTAATAATTAAAATATTGTATTTTTGGTTGTTACGTTTCTTTAATACTAGACCCTTGATTTGTAAACTACAAAAAAAACTTTTTTAGTATGTATTAAATTCACAATACATTTTTTCAAATTTGTCGGTAACATTTTAGAATTAGTTTATATTTTTTATTTAAAAATGTATTGTCACTAAATAGTATACTGTCAATTTATCTTATTATTATATTTTAATGAAGTATTTCAACCTAGAAAATACAAGTACTTAATTAACTTGGGAGTTTAATAATATAAATTCTAACTTCATTCACTAATTTACACCAATTTATTGTATTACTTTTTAATTTGTATAATAACTGTTTATTTATTTCAATATGATGATTGAAAATAAGTTAGCTGGACAGAAGTAAATTTACATGTATTTTACTTTAGTTAATTTTTTTACCATAACATCTTAACACTTGAGGAGTAAATTTTTTTAAGGTTACACGAGAAATAAATGGTTTACAATTTATACAAATGTTGTTATGTATTTTTACTTACACAGTATTAGCAATTTTGGAGTAAAAATTTGTCATTTTTTAAAAAGAATAATTAGAGTTTTAGAAGTTTATTATTAGACCTTTTACCATTAAAGAATTATTAATTCATTAAGTATTTTATTTATAATTTTAAATATATATAATTTGTTATGAATTGTGTAATAAAGTTACCTAATTGTAATTGTTATGAAATAATATTTACTTAGGTATGATTTTATTTTTTATTTGTTATAGGTTTATTTGGAACATACTCCTGAGAATTTTTCTGGTGTATTACAATATCAAACTTGTACAAAATGGTATCCACTAGACAACAATGTAGTAGTAGTTCTGGTCCTACTACTAAAGTAGTAGTTATATCTAAACCCGAGAAAAGTTTCGGTGTAGTTGGTTTAGGACAATGTAATTCAAGTCAATCCAATCAAGTTAATTTATTGGATCTTCCATATGAAGTACTTGAGAAAATATTGTCGTATACTAATTTCAAACACATATCTCAATTAAGAGCGGTATGTTTAACAAATATAGGACCTTTATATATACCTTATATATTTTTTTGAACTTTTTTTTTTTAGGTTTCTCGACAATTTAATATAATATGTAGCACTATGTTGAATTTTACTTTTCAACGTTTACAAAATCAAATGTTACATCGTTTTCAAATTATTAAAACAAAAATGCCACGGCGTGAATCTGCTAGGCGACAACATCCATTAGCATGTGAATCTGATATTGTTGAAACTCTTCATATGAGATTACTATTATTGCGTATGGCTTTTGGCAAACACATCGAAAGAAAGCACATTTGTTTTTTTGCTGGAGAGGTCATTTTTTTTATAACTCATAACTATATATTTATTTAATTTTTAAATTTGTATGTTTTTATTTCAGATTCTAGATGAAGTTTATAAAATATTACATTACATTAAGGTTACAACAAAGTTGGCTAGGCCATATAAAGTGACGGATGAACTATTTGATTTATCTACAATGGCTATGGAGTATTTTAGAGAAAAAATTGAACCAACTCTTCCTGAGATTCGACTTTTTGCTAATGATTATCATGAATTTCCATCACCTTTAGGTAAATATTGAAATTATTTTTTTTGTTTTTCAATGTTTTTATTTTTATATAATTACCTATAAGTACATTAAATATTATATACTCTACTTAGGACTTAACAATAATGATATTTTAGGTCCACCCAATACTAGAACTATTACCAGTATGTGTTTAAGAAAACGTAGCTTAATGATACGTGAAGGTTCCGTGTCAAGTTTAGAAGGTAAACGAGCTTCATCTGAAAGTCCTCATTGTGCTTCTATGTTAAGAAAGAATGTTTGTAAAATTAAACAAGGAATTAAATCGTAAGTTATATAAGTTTCTATTATGTTGAAAATTTGTTTAAATTAAACTAAATCTACCATTAATATAAATGAAAAATTAATACAGAATAACATTAATTGAATGGTGTTATAGTTTAATATAATTTATAACTGTGAAAAAAATGTTTAAAATTTCTGAGCCTAAGAAATAATAAAATTACATTTAGTTTTTTTATTATGATCTAATGATGTTTTTTAAATAAAAGAATGTCATTGCCTCAAAACTTGTAACTACTTTAACTTTTCATTCAGGTCTCAAAATTGTCATTTGGAACGAGATTTTTTGGACCTAAGAAAACAATTACGAAAGTTAGTATAGTAAATATGTAAATAATTGATTTTAAAGTGCTAATTAATGCTACTCAGTTATAAAAATGTTTTTAAATGTTTCTAGATCAACCACTCAAGTTGGCAATTTGCAACGAGAGTTAAAACAGTGTAAATCGCAAATGGCTGATCAACATAAAACTTTGGTTGAATATTCAAATAGAATGGATGAATATGATAAGAAAAATGAAGAAACTAATAGAAAATTCAGTACATTATTACAGGTAGGTGTTATTTATAAAGTAAATAGGCTGTCCTGTGATGTGAACTAAATGTCTTATACTATTTTTATGGATTAATTAAGGATAACATTTACTTTAATATACATATTACCATTGATTACATATATTATAGATAGCTCACTGTAATACAAAATACACTGCGCGATAATTGAGTTCAATTGACTGCCAATAGGTAGCGATACGGATACCGATATAACAAAATTACTACTTATTAATAATTATTATTTCATTTTTTTTTTTTCCTTGCGACTGGTTCGATTACAATCTTCTGCACGCTCAACGTTGTTGTTGGTGCTGTGGCCTTATAGCCCGACTAAATCTGGTTGCGGTGACGCACGGATAATCATTAAATTATCTGTGGGGTGACGGCCAATAATGACCCATGACAGTTGTGTTTATTACTGTTTCTGAATATTTGGTAGACATTATTTTAATTTTCCTAATTTTAATATTTTTTAACTTATTATTCGGTCGTGAAGACCCAGTCATTGTTGTTTCTTTGTATTTTGGTTATTTGTTTACTACTAAATTACTCGTGAATACTTGAGATATCATTTTTGCTTTTTTTTTGTTTTAAACTGTTCTTAAACCTTAGTATCTACTTGTTTTTTGAAAAACAATTATATAGGTTTATAAATTACAATTTATTCAAAACAACCTTAAATATGCAATTTTTTAATAGCACTTAATATTTAAAAAAATACAAAAAGAATAAATAAAAAAATAAAAACTGTTTGTTTTTAAAATGTTTTGATTCAAAATTGTTTTGCTATTATACATTAAAAACATCGACATGAAGATTTAAACAAAAATAATTAAAATGACACAATAAAAAACATGATAATTAGGTAAATATAAATTAGTTAATTATATTATTATCTATATGAAAAAATAAATATTTGAAAATAGTTGGTATTAAATGTCTTTAAATTACTGTATAACTTATAAAATTATTTCACTTAAACATCAATAAATGTAGTACCATTATTTTCACTCGTCAACATAATTCTATTTTGTTTAATTACTCAATTGACCATACATTGTTTACAAGAGTCAGTTGTATCAGTGATTTAGGAATTTTATTTGAAGCCAATATATCTTACCCCTCACACATACATTTGGTAACAAATTAAGCTCAAGTTAAAATATACACATTTATCCCCAGACATTTTAAAATAAAAATAACAATTATATTATTTTGTATTTTTGTCCTATTCATAAAATTGTGATATATTATACTATTTGACTATATACATGTAGGTACTCAATGTAAGTATAGTATTCCATACACCACCGCTGAGCACCTCAAATATTGTAATTTACAAGTACAAATATAATATTATAGCAATATAGGAATAATAAAATTGCCTTTCGGTGTCGGGAACAACCCAAGTACTCAACCGGCAAAGCGGCAACGTCCATCACTATAGCAAAAGTGGTTTCAACTGATCCCATTTTCTATGAACTACTAGAGCGATTTTGATAGCACCCGACACAATTAGATACAGTCCGGAGCAATTTATAACGCACCCACCATTTAACATCTATAGTATATATAATCAATGATATTACTTATGTTTGTGTTTAGTTTATTATCATATATAGCATATTATACATACTTAATTTATTTTATTAGTAATATAATTAGTTTCTAATTTTTACACTTATAATCATGCTTGTACATTTCTGGACATATTTTTCTAATAAAAGTTTTACTATTTTTGGTTAATTATTAAATTGTTCTTTAACTCTGTTCTTTTTAAAGTTTTTTTCTTTTTAACTCTTTTTAAAATGCTTTAATTTTAATATGTTCTATAAAAATATGAATTTTTTTAAATTTGCTACTATGTTAATCTTATGGTTTATCTATTTACTCTGTTTATAATATCTTTTGCTTGATGTTAATGGTAGATTTAGATGAATCTTTATAAAATAAATTAAATTAGTGTAATTCTAAGTCATTTTTAAAGAACTAATTGGTAAAAAATTCTCTTGTTGCCTTTAATTTATTATAAAATTTATATTCTGTATACAGTTTTTTTGAATAACTTTTTTTTTTTAATTCATTAATAGATTATAATAGTTATTAACCTGTTGACTGCCATGGGTGTTTTTCGTACCTTCCCACAAACGCTGTGAGTACAAAAAATTGTACACACCTAAACGTGCCATTTGGTTTTTGAGTACAAAATATTGTACTCACATTGTCACATTGTATTTTACTCTGACACCACGTGTACAGAAATGTAAACACGTTTGCGCTATATAGAATAGGGAAATTGATTATGTGGCCTCCTGGATCCGTTTTTTTTATATAGCGAAAAAATATGACAATTTCTTAAAACCTTATTTATTATAAAATACAAATACACAAAATTGCGATAAACTACAACGGCGTATGAGGCACAACAACACAAATTGGCGTGGTCTCATAAACAAACATGCTGTGTACATAATAATGTACTCATGGCAGTTAACAGGTTAATAGATTAAATTTTGATATTAATTTGCCTTGTCATTTTACTGTGATGTATAATGATCTATAATATTATAAGTTGACTTCTTAATCTTCATTCATTTTATTTTATGCTTTACTTTTAGGAACTTAATAAATGCAAGACAGAAATTCAATATTTACAATCTGCATCTTCTTCATCTGCAGTTTCAGTTTGTTCTTCGTGTAATACTACTGCAAATGATCTGTCTATAGCTATTGGACAACCTGCATTAAATTTGAATACCAATCCTGTTCGAACTAGATTGCAAGGTGATCAAATTTCACAAAACATAATTGAGAACTCTGTAATACTGAATGAATCAGGTGTATCTGAAGAAGTAAAAAGTTCTGATGAACAGGAACCATCTACAAGTACTGGTGTTAAACGTAAACTAGAATTGGCTATTCCCAAAGCTGCAAAACGTGTCAGGGCTGTAGCTAAAAAAGTACGCAGCGTTAATAATATTAATTAGACAATAAATTAATGATAATAAGAATAATACATTTTTATCGAAACAAATCTACCTCTCACACTTATATAGACATTAATAATATAACACAATTTAAGATACAATATAATATTTAGTAAAAAAAAATTATCAATTAAAATCTTACTGTAATTATATTTTCCATATGAACATCATTAATTTGCATATATAACAATAAATATTCTTTGATATCCTTTTATATAATATATTATGTTTATTTAAATATATGTATGTATGTATACATATATATATATATAAAAATTATATATAGATATGTATATTTGTATTCATTTGTATATTTAATTACTGTCGATTGGGTTGATTTTAAATTTAACCTTGGAGGTTGTCCAATCAATTAATATTTAGTTTTACATTATGTGCATGATTAGAGAAGTGTCAAATAACATTGAGATTTTCTATTATCACAATTTTATTTAATTCAACAAAAATAAAATAAATTAATCTTAGTTTATATTTTGCATAGTAATATTGAACATTGAATTTTAATCTTGAGACGTAACATTAATTATGATAATTAGTTAAAGAATAATAATAATTATATTTATGTTCTAGCTCTCAATATTATGTCTAGTATTATAATGACACTACTATGAGTACCTTACAAATTTTTATCTTTTTAGTGATTATTCATAAAACGTAAATTAATTCTAACGAATATGTTCAATTAATTTTTATTAATTTTAGACAAAATTTATATTTAATTATATATACTAATTCATTTAAACTATATGCGACCAACTAAGAAGTTATATTAATTTATTTGTTAATATACAATGTTCAAACGAATGGTCATGCATTATTTAATAAAAATGGCAATAAAGTTGTATAAATTGCCATCTAGTTATAATGGTAATATGTAACATTTGTACCAATAAGTTCAAAGACTGTCCATTTTTTTTATTATTATTATTATTATTATTCAAAAATACCTATTAACATCTTTGTGTTACTGTTTAAGTAATTATCTTACAGCAATAATGATATAAAATATTAACAGTTTCACATTATCGGTATTATACTTAAAAATGTTATATTAATTTATATTCTGTTTTAATAAGGTAATGCAAATGACAATTGGTCTTAATTCTTGCATTCATAATGTAACTAAATAGTAAACAGTATTATATATTATATGATGGAATTAAAAAACCATATTGTTTACTATTTCAGTGTACCTCTAATGAAAAGATTAAAATAAATTAAACTTGTTTTATTGTAGTTATTTTTTCTTATTTCTTTTTTTTTCGTTAAATTCATAAGATCTCATGCTTTTTTAACATTTTATGTTATTTCTTGGTTATCATAATAGTATCAATCTAACAGTATTTACACAACAAAGCTAAAATTTACTGCACACTGAATTGGTATAGAACGTAATCGAATTCTCAAGATAAATATATAGACCTAAAGTCAACACAAAACAGTGATGTGATTGTTCCAGGATTGATTCGGCAAGATTAATAATATTTTAGAAGGAAAGATAAGCTTAATGTTGTTTTCATTACTTTCTAATTCACATTTTTCATATTTCATTGTCGTAATTTTTTTCCGTATTTCAAAAATGAATGACAGAAAACTCATGAAGTTAGTGCAAAGATATCTTGTATTATACGATTTATCTCATGTAAAATACGTGTACGCACATAATAAATAATTGAAAAAACCATGATTTCAAGATCCATTAACTTTATTCACATAGTGAATAATTCCCCTTCTGTTGGTCTTTTTTTCTATGCCTGATGGAGTCACTTCCGTTTTTTTTCACTAATTTACCTTTCTTTTCTTCGTTATAAATCAAAATAATTATCAAGAGATAATTTGCTGAAAATATAGTCATCTTGACTATAAGATATAATAGCAATACCTACCACAGCCGCCAGAATCCTCGGATGATCAAGACATTGCTGGGTGTAATTAGACTCGGAATTGAAACGTATAATTCGGTATAGTATAAAACACGTATTATCCGAGGTCTCTATTACACGTGTATTTAAATTTTTTTATTTTTATCACACGTCTTGTGTTTTTTAAAATTTATTATAAGCAATTCAATTGAAATCGCTGTATGTTTAACGGACAATTTTTATCGGTAATCGTTACATATAATTGATATCCCGTTTCGGCGAAAATGGATAAAATTGGTCTCGGGTATGCGCGAGAGCGGTATGTTCTCTTTTGAAATGGAGTATGTATACAATGTATAAATACATTTATAAATATGTACAATATATACGTTTGGATCTGTAGTATGTGATAGCTAATTGGTTACACCGGATTTTTTTTTTTTAACATTTATTTGACAACGTACAATCTGTAAATATTTTTTTAACAATAAGCATCGTACAATCTAAATATTTTTTTTACAATAAGTATGTTGGCTAAAATATGGGTGACATGATTGGTTTGATTAAAGGAGTTACCCAGCAGTAACACTTATGGCTTGATTTTTTTTTTTTAATTTAGGCTAAGTCACGACACCAGTTTCTCTTTAACCTTCTCGGGGGATTTCCTGGGATGACGTTGGAATTGAGGGCAAGTATTAGGGGATTTGGATGATTTGCTAGGCGTGCGCGAAATGTTTTATAAAAAGAAGTGGCTACTTCGGTGATTGTAGGTATATTCATGTCCGTATGTAGGTTATGATTTGTAACGTTGAAGGGAGCTTTTGTAATGATTCTTAATGAAATAGATTGGAAAGATTATATTTTTTGGATATTCGATTTTTTTGCAACGCCCCATAGTTGAATCCCGTTGGACCAAATTGGTTTTAAGAAAGTTTTACATATTAGTAGTTTGTTTTTTAGGGTAAGTTTGGAGTGTTTGCCTATGATATGGAAGAGGGATTTGCGTCTGGAATTCAAAAAAATTATTTTTTATTTTTTATGTTCGGCCCAGGTTAGACGTTTGTCTAATATTAGTCCTAAATAACGGACGTTAGAGGTAGGTGGTATGATTTTTTTGGATAGTGAGATCGGTGGGACAGAGCCTTTTTTTAACGTATAAGTAATATGGGAGCATTTTTCATTATTAACTTTAATTTTCCATTTTGAGTACCATGTTTCCATGTTGTTGAGGTGATTTTGAAGGTATTGGTCGGCAATGAGAGGGTATTTGTGGGAGGTAAAGATGATTTTATCATCTGCAAATTCAACTACAGAAGTGTGGTTAGATGTTGGTTGATCTGCTGCATATATGTTATACAAAATTGGAGATTAGATAGCACCTTGAGGAATCCCAGCTAGAATAGGGGACAAGTCGGAGAATTTAGAGCCAACTTTTGTAACAAAGTAACGGTTTTCTAAGTAAGATTTAAAAAATAAGAAATAAGGAGGTGGGAGAAGTGTCTTTAGTTTAAATAGTAGTCCTGTGTGCCAGACCTTATCGAATGCTTGAGCTATATCTAATAAAACGGCCGAACAGTACATTTTTTTTTCGAATGACAAGGCTATAGCGTCGGTTAGGCGGTGTGTTTGTTGGATTGTGGAGTGTTTGTTTCGAAAGCCGAATTGCGTATGAGGTATTATTTCTTTTTCGTTAATGATTTTTGATACATGTTTGAGAATTAATTTTTCGTTGAGTTTAGCAAAGAATGGGAGGAGACTTATAGGCCGATAGGAGGCTGGATTATCGGGAGGTTTATTTGGCTTCGGAATTAATATTATTACTGATACTTTCCATTGGAGAGGGAAGTAGGAGAGTCTTAAAATATAATTAAGAATGTGAGTTAGATGAATTAAAGCTCTTTTTGGTAATTGTCGGGCCACTTCTGCGGTGATTAAGTCTATTTTGGGTGTTTTTTTGAGAGGGAATGATTTTATGAAGTGTAGGACTTCACCTGAAGAAAAAGGTTTTGGAGCAAGATATAATGGAAGAGGAAAAATAAGAGAATTTTCAATGTTTGGTGAAAGCGTAGTTTCCGATATTTTTATGAGGTTGGAAGAGTTCTGAAAGGTGAGAGCGAAAAGTTTCCGCTTGTTCTTTTTCAGATTTGCACCAACTACCATTGTTATTTTTAAGTGGGGCTTGTGTTGGCTTTTGTTTAAGGCATTTTCAGGTTGCTCTCCATAAATAACTGTCATTTGTGGTGAGTGACAAGATTCTATCGTTAAAAGAGTCGTTCCTAATACGATGCAAAGAGCGTTTAAGGGATGATGCGAGATTGTTGTACACGTTTTTATCGGAGGGAAGTTGCCAGCGAGCCCTAGCACGGCGTTTTTGTGTGATTAATTCTCGAATATGAGCGGGAACTATTGGGAGTTTATAAACAAATATATTTGTTGTTTTTGAGGCACAAATGATGATTTTCATGCGGCTGATTGGATGGATTCAGTAAGGTTTTGGACAGCGTTTTCTATATCATTTGGGGTTTTTAAGCAATGTTTAATTTTATGTTTTCGTCGATAATTTTTCTACATTTGTTCCAGTTCATAATGCCGTTGGTAAGACTTGCTCTGTCAGACCGGAAGTCAAGTTTAGTATTTAGAGTTAAGAAAACTGGGGAGTGATCCGAACATGGGTCTAGAAGATTTTTTATTAGATGATTTATGTTATTTGGGATTTTTGTGACAAATATGTCTAAAATGTCGCGTCGTTTACGTTGTGACGTTGGCCAGTAGGTTGGATCTGGAGGAGCAAGGATAGTATATGCTTTTTCGTTGATAACCTGAAGTAAGAAGTGTCCTTTTGGGTTCGTTGAGTGGCTCATGCTTGATTCTTGGCATTCAGGTCACCAACCACGATGAAATACTGACTAAAAATGTTAAAGAAGGAATTGTATTGAGTGTGTGAGATTTTGTGTTTGGGTGGACAGTTGTACTGCGATGGATATTGGTACGTGGTTTAGTTGAATGATTACTATTGCTGCTTAGAGGTAATCTTCGTTAACATTGGTACATGGTGTAAATTGAAGAGATGATTTTAAAATGATTGCGGCGCTTGCATGAGACGTGTTGTCAGGATAATTAGAAGAAAATATACTATATCCTGGGATTGAAAATTTTGTATTAGTAGTAAAATGTGTTTTGAAATTAGTGCGGTATCGATTCTTTTTTCATTTAAAATTGTTAACATTTCGTTTTTGTGGTTAGCAAGGCCATTAGCATTCCATAGTAGGATGGCTAATGATTGTGATGTGAAGAAATTAGGCATTTTGAGAGAGAAGGCGGTCGAGAACTTTGGTGAGGAGGGACAACAGTGGGTTTATTAGTGCTTTAAAATCGTCTAGAAAATTTGACAGTGAGTTTTCGTTAGATTGATTTAGTGTTTGATTTTCATTAGATGTAGCTTGAGCATGAGATCGAGGGGGTTGGATTCTGATGGCTGCTGTTGGACTGAGAAACCGTTATCTTCTATAGCTATGCCTATTTCTGTGGTCGGCGTAGACGGGTGAAGGTTTCTAATTACTACTCGAAAAGCTTTGTCTTCTTGGGGCTGGTATGTGTGGTATTGTGCATTTACATTTTTAAGAAAATTAATTTCTTTACGATAGTGTTCGGGTTTGGTTTGAACTTTTAAATTATTTGTAAAAGATTTGAATTGAAAATTATCAGGACCGATAAGATCTATTAGTTTGTTACGGAATCCAACGAAGTCTAATATACCGCGAACAATTATTGGTGGTGGAGGTTTTATTTTTGTTTCGGTAGTATCGTCGTGGATGTTGTTTTCGTTGCTGTCCAAGATTTTTGCGTGTTCTTCATTTAGAGTGTTTTCGTTTATGGCGATAGGGGAATATATGTTTACCATAATAAACATTGGTTTATTTTTTTTTTAAATCTGGATATCAGTCGATGAGAGATTACGTTTTGAAGTGTTTCTTGGTTTTGGTGTTATGAAATTATCAGTGTTTCCGTCCATTTCAATTGATGAATTAAACACGTCCCTTGATGTGCTTAATGAGCGATTTTCTTGTGAGTTATTTTGATTTGATGGCCCAGGTTTTAATTGATTTAATTTGGCAGTTGATTTTTGTGGCTTCATTTCGTATCTGTAGTTGATACGCACTTTTAATAGAGTAGTTTATTTATTAAGTTTTTATGTTTTTGTTTTTTTTTAAGAAAAGATAGACTTTTGAATAATTTTTATTTCTTGTGAAGTTATGACATTGTGGTTTTTTTCCTGTTTACGACAGTATGAATTACGAAAAAAAAATGTTAATTTATATTAGATGCATAATATGCGTCTAATATAAATGAATATTTTTTTATAATATTATATATGGGAGACGGTTTGTCGCACGTGCGTTACGGACGACATTCCTAACAAGACTTGACACCGGAATTTAATCTAAAAAAAAAAGTATCTCAGTACTTATTCTTCTTTACTCGCATCATCTACGGTAAAGGCATACGCTCGATAAATTGCTACCCTCTTGTAAATTTTATTTTTATTTTTAATACTTCGTTATGAATTATACGAACTCAAACACAAGTATAATTATGAAAATACTAAATACGTTAATTCAAACTGAAATTTATAACGAAAATGAATTTCTTTTATAAATAAACGTATTTATACGTATTATACGTGTATTTTAATTACATGTGTAAAATCACAGGCACTAATCCGTACACATAAAACATATAGTATATATCACATGCTTATATACCTACGTTATATACAGTATAAAAAGAAAATCACTAAAAACACATTTATAATTTACTATAACTTTTTTTTTTGCTTGATACAATGGTATATATTATAAATGCTATTAACGAATCAGATTCAAACCTAACTCACTCACTACGAATGATGATCTAAATTCTTGAAAAAACTCAGAGTCTTCTTTCAATGCTGTTGAAAATTGGTGTGGTTATGGAGAGGATACAATAATTTGTCCGGTACCAATTAAATATAAAAAACAAAAAACAACTAAATATATGAATTCACATCCAGAAATCGAAAGAGTTATTAGTATTCCGTCAACACGTTCATCATTGGATACTCTACTTATAAATGGTAATTTATCTACACCAATACGATATGACAAAAATAAATATCTATTACATAATACATGCCCATTTGATTCAGTTTCATCAATAATAGTAATGGCATACATTGATATTAGTATGTACAAAGAATTTATTAACAAAAGTAACAATAAAATGGTACGTTTTTGGAAAGAATTAGCTGAACATAAAACATCAAAAAAAACATACATTGAATGATTTGTTCTACTAAAAAGCATTTTCGATGAAGATTTGAATGTTACCAACATAAGACTGATTAACACAGAATGTAATGTTTCATTTATAATTACAAAATTACTCAAAGATGAACCATCGGCCGAAGAGTACATTACATGTTTGAAATATTTTTACAATGTTCAAATAAACAATGTAAAAATATTTCAAAAACTTACAGTTGCCCAACAATTATAATGCAATTAATAGGAAATGGATTTAATTCATTACAATCAAGTCTTATCCAGTACATAGAAGGAAAAACAAATGAATGCCAAGAAGAATTGTGTTGTGGAGTCATCAGTTCATTAAGAATCTTAAAGTATCATTTGTTCATTGAAACCGACATATTTACTGACAAACAACAGTTCAATTTAAAAGATTTTCCAGTAAATCTCAAAATAAATATGCAAAGGTTAGTATAAATGTTATATGTAAATAAGTATATTATTTATTTATTTTCACCAAGTTGAAATTCAGCACTTGATATAATTTCATTCAACTAATAATTATACATAATATTTTTAGTTACATATTTTACGGGGCTATAGCATTCAGTCATTACGTAGCATATATTAGAAGATCAGAGAAAGAATGGGAACTTCATAATGACATTTTGAAAAAAATTATTAAGTTTTCAAATACGAAGGACAAAAATAAAATTCCACATCTTCTTGTGTAAATAAGGTCAAACTAAAAAGTTTAAGAAACTTATAGGAGAAAAGAGTTTTTATAAAGATTTATTACAATATAGGTTACTACGTTAATTTATTAATATTATTAGTTATTATTTACATAAAAAGATTTTTTTTATTTTTAAATTATTATTTAATTTTAGATTCTGAACGGAGTGAAGAATGTATTGATTTTACAATGATGTGTGTTTTTTTTTTTTTTTGTGTCTGTTGACACGATTTGGGGCAGTAAAAATGCTTCGATTGCCTTATGTAGCAACTTTTCTGAAAGAAAAGTGAATCTATTTGGTACTTTGGGGCGTCAAAAGTAAAAAATTTCCAATATTTTTTAAATGCAACGGGAAAAACCATAAAAAAATTTGGGAAAAACGGGAGTTTTTACGCAAAACCAGTTTTCGACATAATCAAATTTTTTATTTTGCTATAACTCAAAAACTAATCGATGTAAATACTTGAAATTTTCACCAAATGTTTAGATTGGCGTTCTCTATACACCATTAAATTTTCAAAGTATTTTGACTTTTATTAAGTTATTTATAGACAATTGAAATTTTCAATTTTTTTAAGTATTTTTTTTTTAAATAACGATAAAAATTTTTTGGCTGCCCAGAAAATCTTGAAAATTTAATACAAAATTTCTTATAAGTTGTTCCTTAACTGATAAAAAAAAATCTAAAATCGTAAGTCACAATTTTTTTTTATAAGTGCTCAAAGTTCCAATTTATACGAAATATGTAAAAATCACGATAATTTGCAAGTTATTTTGTAGATAAAAATTCATAAAATTTTTTCTGTTCATACTTAAGGTTCAAATTTTAACACTAGGTTATCTATAAGATACTCTTCAAAAATCTTTAAAAAAATTTCTACCGGAATTAGAGGAAAAAATTTTATGACTGTTTGAAATTTAAATATTTACGAAATTGCATAAAATAGCGATTTATTCTCAAACGATTTTAAATATTTGTTATAATTCAAAAAGTATAAGTCGCAGATTTTTGAAATTTCTACCAGCTGTTAAGATTGGTATTTCCTTTATGTCAAAATATTATATTGATTTTTAAGCCACTTATAGGCATTTAAAATATTCGATTTTTTTACATTTTTTTTTTATAATCGGTGATAAAAAATAAAAAATAAAAAATTTGGCTCCTACAAAATACTTGAAAATTTAATAGAAGATTCCACATAAGTAGTTCTTAATGTCATTCAAAAATTATTACATTCCATAGGCACAATTATTTTTATAAGCGTTTGAACATCGAATATTGACATAAAATTACATGTAAAATATAATATAATGTAGAATGTTCTAGACTGACAAACTATATCGCTGTATGCAACTGTCAACCCACCCTAATTGAAAAATATATTTATCGTTTCAAAATAAAATATACTTTTTACAATGTTTATAAATAACAATGTATTATATCCTAGACAAACATATGAACTCCGTTCAGAATCGTTATTCGTATACAATGATATCTATCATTGCATTCAAATTTAACAAATCCATTATAATAATGACCTATCCTATAAGCGAGGTGCACTCCACCCCTAACTGTACAGCAGAGCGAGGCCCATCCGGTCCTTTTTTTGATTTAGTACTGTACTTTATCCAAATAAAATTAATAAATTTACAGCATTTATAAACTATGAAAAAGTCTATTAATTGAAATATTAATTATTTATAAATATGTAAAAGGATTTGTTATCAACTTATAACTGGTTGTTGCACCCAAATGTATGTAATTTTATACACAATAATTCATGAACAATTATTTAAAAACGACATAGCAAATTCTAGCAAATTAATAGCAAATTTTTTATAGTAGTTTGATGTGTCTGGGTGAAAGTGGGAGGCCTCCATGAATTTAGCCCCCCCCCCCCAAGTAAAAACATTTTTTCCAGAAAAACTAGAGGCATGCAAATTCTAAAAACGACATAGCGAATTCTAGCAAATGAATAGCAAATTGTCTGAAGTGGTTTGATGTGTTTGGGTGGAAGTGGGGGGGGGGCCAACTTCACGGACGTGCTATTATGTATTATAAGAAAAAAAATTTACACAAAACTTAAATTATTTATTTGTAGTCGTAAAAAAAATAAAATATAACAAATAAATTATAGTTTAGGACTCTAGAAGTCATTACAAGAAAAAAAAAAATTTAAAAATATTGAATAGAAAAAAAAAGTAATTGCATTAGTCAAATAAACGTAATACATTCTTTATATATAATATATAATAATATAATAAACATTAATTATATAAAAATATGCAATTTAAAACGTGTTTTTATTCTTCATTGTTAAAGTGAATTATTATATGATATTTTAGTTTTTCTTCAGTGTAATTTTTCCATCTACCTATCTGGTTTGTACATCAAAAATCATCGTTTAACGTCAACAAAAGTTGTTAGCGTATAAGTATTTAAAAAAGCTTAAAATCACTACCCAGGTCTTGATATATTTTATCTATTTTTTTTTTTTCATAAAACCAAAAAATATCTGAGTCAATTACCAGCACGGTTATATCTAAAATTTTTATTTCATACTCTGTAGTATTGGTGATACAATATAATCGATCATTTATTCTTTAATCAATGCATGTAAGTTATATTATAAAATTAAATATATTAACTATTACATCGATTATGACGATTTCTATTATATTACAGCCGTTGAGCTATTTCTTTTGATATGATCTAAATTTCTGTATATGTTATGGATATAATATGTATTTATATCAATGTAGCTTTGTCGCTACTTCGGCGTTTACCGACCAACATTTTTTCATGACAATATCTACATTAGTGGCGTATTTGAAGACGATTACTTTCCTTCAATTAATAAGTTTGTGTAAAGAATGATTTTTAATAGGTATCTAATGTATGTTGTGAAATTATTTTATGTAACTAAGACTAATATTTTTAAGAAGTTTTCAAAAATGGTTATAATTTAAAATAAATTTTAAATTATAAGTACTTTGTATTTTTTTTTTTTTATTATTTATACGGTATAGGTACCTTTAAGAACAATAAGAATATGTGGTCATAGAAAAATATACATACATGATTATTTTATGAGAGAAGTCACCCAGTACCCAGACTACCCTTACTTGATATATATATATATATATTTTTTTTTTAAAGCATTTTGTTTACTTTAGGTTAATCATTGAGAAGGTCACGGCACCATTTCCTTTTGAGCCTCCTGGGGGGATTCCCAGGAATTGTAAGAGTGACAAGGTTTGATATGAGAAGGAAGTTTTGAGTGGAAACGTTTGTAAAAGGTTACTGTTTCTTCGTGGACTGTTTTAATTTTTAGATCAGTGTGTAAAGTTAGGTTTGATATATAAGGAGGAGAATGTGTGAATTTACGAAGGATATTATTTTGGAGGGTTTGAATTCCGTTAGTGTTGGATTTTTTGGCATTGCCCCAGAGCGGAAGACCATAGATCCACATCGGCTTAAACAAGGATTTATAAATTAAGAATTTAGTGGTGTGTGTTTGTTGTTGGAAATTAGAATTCTAAGAGTGCGGAGTCGGGCATTTAAGCTTTTTTAATTTTAATATGATGTCACCATGTGAGTCGACGATCAATTGTCAGACCAAAATATTTAGCTGATTGAGAAGAAGGGATTTGAATATTATCTAGAGACACCATAGGCAAGGATTAAGACGAAGAGTAAATGTTGTGTAAAGTGATTTGGATTGATTGACTATGATACGCCATTTTTTATACCAAACGTCCATGAAATCAAGGTGCTATTTATTTTTGGCATTACTTTATAATTAAAAAAAAAAATAAATACCCCTAGGTGCAATAAATTGTTTTATCTCCCAGGGCATATAAAGAATTTTTTTGAGAGGAGTAAAATAAATACTGTCCTCTCCCCATAAGGTTAAGTGAGATATGCCACTAGAATGCATTCATTGTAATATGCAATTAATGCATTTATTATCAAATATGCACCAATAGGCATAATAAAAATGTATAACTCAGTATCTAATAGATATGTGTTAATTTTATAATCCATAATTAGGAAATTTCAAGTGCGTTTTATACTGTTTGCAGGGGCGGATTTAACAATTTTCCGCCCCTATGCCAAATTAAATTTGCGCCTCTGTCTATAAAAAACTTACTACCTCTTTAATAAAATATTCTCAAATAAATTAATTTTTTCAATACCTACCTAATATGCAATTTTTGCTTATAGTATTACGAGACATTTCTTAAAAAATAAGATAAGCTATAATACAATACTATCGTCGTTGTCGTAGACGAATTCCTGGGAAAATATAAATATTATTTTGCTAAAAATAAAAACATACAAAATCAAAATAAATTTTCCACATAATTTTGCCGCCCTATGCGGCCGCATAGTTCGCAGTGGCTTAAATCCGCCCCCGACTGTTTGATTAATTTCTCAACCTAAAATGACATAAATGATAACTATTTAATAATCATATTTCTCTTAAATATTAGGCTATCTTAATATAAAATTCACAACCATAATTTAGTTTCATTTTCAATTTTAACCACTAACCTATTCTTTAATTTATTTATATTTTAAACAACCAATTATGCTTCAAATATTATTTTTAATTTTATTCTTTAAATTGCATTGATTAACCAGAAACAATTTATTTAAACCAAATTTGATAACCAATATTTTCAATTTATAAAAAATCACCTTTTAATTGAAATCAGTAATCATGAAAATTATTAAACAGATGAAAATAAAACCCAAATATCTTTTCTCTCTCAACATTGGATTATACTGTTATATTATTTTCAAAAAAGTATTATAAAATATAATTAAATAACTCGAATAGTATTAAATTAATCTGTAGTGAATTATTATATTTATTATGTGTAACAATACACTTTTCTAAGTTAAACATTTTGGAAACAAAAATAATAATTTTAAAACAGTTATACAATTTATAAAATATTAATTAAATGTTTCTTTCATTAGGTTCCAACTGCTTATTCAGTCTTTTGTCATCTTCTGTTGTTGGAAGATTATCTTCAAATAAATCTTTAATGGTGACTAATCTATTTGAATTTCTCATATGATGTTGAATGGTAAACATCATATCTTTCTTTTTATCAATTTCATAACCTTTGAATAGATCTAATATGTTGAATGCATTAGTATTTATCAAAGAAGATTCTATCGTCCATGCAGCATTTCTTAGTTCTATTCTGAATCTTTCCATTTCTTCAGAACTCATGTTTTTACTTACATTGAAATGTACTTCTAATGGATTGACAATGTACAATGCATTATATTCAGGCTTATTAATTGTCTTACCATAATTTAAAGATATGGCATTTGTATTAAAGTCAAATGATGCATAATAATCAAAAAACCCATGTAAGAGTTGGTCTAAACTTTTTTTATTCTCCACAGTCCGAGGAAGTTTTGATATATCTCTAACAAATGTGCAGTTAACACCTTCATTTGTGATTCGAACATCATTATTGTCAGCATATTTCACTAATTTCTGAATGTTAGGAATAATCTTTTCTTGCTGTAAAAAAAATAATACCAACAGAGTTATTGAAAAATTGGTTATCCATCTACCTGGTACATCATTTGTTAAATTGATCTCTTTCGCCCACATTTTTATAGTAAAAACTAAAGGCCTAACTCTGTAGTCAAAATTTCCAAAAATGTACAAAAGTTCAGACATATTAATAGCAGTTTCATTGGATACTGCTAGATCACATTCAACACCAACAAAATCTTGAGAATACTTGACAATTGGTACTCTTGCTTGAGAAATACGTTTTACTTTTGAACAACCAGGCAAAAACAACTGTATCAAATCACCAAGTATTTCTATATTACGTTGTATATGTGTCCGACTATTAGACATACATTTACCATGAAAAATCAATCGACTGCTTTTATGTTTTGTGATTTTACAATCCATTAGAACTAAGTCAATATCTGAACCAATCTTACCAAAACTATTGACTGATGATCCAAATGGTAACACTTTTGATAGTGGAAAAATACCCTTAAGAGAATTTTCGATTTGCATCGCTGTTAAAAACCTTAATCTTGTACCTATTTCATTCAATTGGGTTTTTTCTAATAATAAAATCATCTGATCTGACAAGGAATTAAGTTTATCTAATCCAATATTTTTTATATTTGGTTCTATCATTGTTTGATTGGTTTGAAAAGGAAAATTGAATTGATGTTCTTTGATTAGTTTTGATTTACTTGTAGTTGAATTAGAACGAAACCAAAGAAATGGTGATCTAACAGAAATTATGTTTGATTCTTCAATAAATGTACTTTGATCTAGCAATGAACTAACGGCAGATTCGTCATCAAATTCAGTAAGTACAAAATGATTAGAACCAGCTAGTTGATAGTGAAACATATTCTTTATTGAACCAAATTTAGAACAATATGAATATAAATCGCAACATGAATTTTCTGAAGAAACTTGCACTAGAACACTGCGTTTCGATTGTGACCGACGTTTACGTATAAACTGATCATATACGATAAATTCATTTATATCACTACAAATACTAGATTTGTATCGTTGAACTTGATGCCGTTTAATTATAATTCCGTGGAAGCTGTATAGACGCCTTAATAAATAAGTTTTAATCATATTTAATATTAATAAAAAACAAATACTTCTGGATATAAATAACTTTACATAGTTTTAAACGTAAATTTTAAAATCACAAATATTGTACCAAAGAACAAACACAATTGTACTACGGACTAAATTGAGTGATAATTTTTAGAATTAGTGATAACTATGATAACTCAGTATAAAAATATGTTTAGAATAATATGAACGGATAATTATCATACCACCTTAACGGCGGTACCAGTTTTTTCATTTGGTATCACTGTAAGTTGATAAGTAGACGGAAAGCAGTTATTACACATTACTTAATCACCATAGCTGGTTAATGTACCGACGTTTATTATTATTAGTCATCAAAGTTCATATTGTTCGTAGCCTAAACCTTAGTAAACAATAGATATCGTTTTCACTGATCATATGCGAAAAACATTTACATGGCCATGCCCCAGACTTTCATCTTTAGTAGATACTAGTTGATGTAATTCTGAGTCGCTACTGATTGCCGAATACTATCGACGACGTATTGCAAATTTCTTTGTTTTACATTATTTTAATTTTTTTGAAGTGTGATATTTTGTCAGGTGGTTCGGCTCTAGGTATGTCGACCACAGCGTTGTTGTCTGTGCCAACAAAACGGGCGTCCGATGTGAATATTGTAAAACCTTTGAGACATCTGATTTCTTCCCATTACAATTCAGCTGATAATCCTGAAGACTATACAGAAGCAATTAATGAACTAAGTAAGCTTCGCAACCAAGCATTGTGGAAAGTCTTGGATAAATATGACAATTCGCTGGACTTAATATACAAGTAACTCCATTTTTTTTTTAAAATTTTCTTTAATTAGTTTGCTGTCATTTCTTTTGAATTTTTTTTTATAGTTATTATGACCAACTGACTACTTTAGAATCTAAAGTCCCACCATCTGAAGTACAAATTCCTTTCAAATGGAAAGATGCATTTAATAAAATGACATCATTCTTTGCTAATGGAAAAGTCAGCTTAAGTATGTCCAAATCATTTTCTAGTCGATAATATATTTTGACATTGAATTAATATATTTTTTGTTTAATTAAATTATTTATGTTATTAGCCCTTAGTTCATTTGCTTATGAAAGAATATGTGTACTTTTCAATATTGCTGCTCAACAAAGTGCTATAGCAGCTGCACAAAATTTAGAGACTGATGAGGGATTGAAATTTGCCGCAAAATTTTTTCAAGTAAATTAAACTAACATCATTATTAATTTATAAGTAAAAATTAAAAAAATATTTGAATTCATCGTATTCTCTATTTACTTAAGTAATATAAATTATATGTAGCAATAACATAGCTGAAATATCTGTCTTGACTTACCTTTTTTCTAGTGTGTTTTTCATTATTTCAAAATGTATAAATTAAAAATTGGTGATTAATATTTTCCTAATTTTATATTTTATGTTTACCTTACCATAAATTATTACTATCTCTATAAGTGGTTTATTTCATATTATATAACTCCATTGACGTTTTACACCACAAATTAATACTTAAAAATATCATTAATTAAACAACTAATGTAACTTATAATAATAATTGAGTAGAAAACAATTTAGTAAACAAAATCCTAAGTATAGATAATGCTAACATAAATAAAAAAAATTTCTCAAAAAGATAGGTTTGCACTATCATTTTTATATTTAATTATATTTTTAAGTGTTCTGGACACTACCGTCAAAAATAATTTCTTGTAAAATTGTATAATAGGATACAGTAATTGAAATAATTTTAGTAATTTGCATGTGTAAAGAACATTAGGTGGAGAGTGGTAGCAGGTTATTTTCTTAAAATCATGTGTTTAAGCACATCTGCCTCATCTACTTAGTTATGTCACTCCCTTTTATTTGATTATTAGTTTATATTTATCATAGACCTATAAACTAATATAAATTAATAAGTCTATGATATTTACAAATAATTAACCTAAGGACAATCATAATCATTTTTTTCTGTGTATTAAATATTTGCAATACAAAACAAGTTTTTATTAAATTTTACCTTTATTCTTTGATATAATTTAGCTGATTTTTAAAATTTTGTTCACAAGAAAATTCTCAGTAATAGTTTCATTGATTATTTTTAAATAGTAAAAATTAAATTGAAAATTGGCGCTTTTTTACATCTATCTGTGATACAATCTGTGGTTGTCAACAAATTTACATTCACTAATGACTAATTCATAAAGAAGAAAATCTATTTTATTAGATTTGTGAGGCTATTAAAAATTAAAATTTGATATAAATTATCAAAATGCATTTAATAAATTACAAGTTTTACTATATCTTGTGACATTTCGGCCCGTATTAGGGCTTACTGTGCACCCACTGTTCAAGCGAGACTCTTGGACGGTGACCTATAGGCCGAACCACGTGGTGTCTCCAAGGACACATCGGTGGAGCCATAGGTTTTACTGGAAAATATTACTTATAGATATTTTATAAATAACAGTGATAGTATCTCAGAACCATGAGGACTGAGACAACGATTATATATATATTTATTGTATTTTTAATCATGATCGTAAAGTAATAATAATAATAGTAGCATAATAATGAATTTGATGTATAAAATGAGGGGACAGTTACCTACATATGTAATTTAGAAAAATGGGGAATTTCGACAGACATTATAGCCGATACTTTGAGTGTGCTTGGTTGATTGTCGACTTCTTGCCCGCCGAGGGCCATGACTGACGCTTAGCCCATCATTTTGTCGGCGTACTCGATCGTATAGGTTGTGGTGCCGGAATAACTGGATCACGTACACGTGTTGGAGAGTTGATGAACAAAAACTTGACGTGGACCTGGGACGTTGATGTTCTCGGCCAGTGGTTGTGCACGAAAAAAGAAAATTGTTGAGAGAGAACGACGACCACGCAGACCTCCGACCTTTGATACCGTTGGGTCGAGGGGGGAGACAATTTATATACAATATGTAGGTAATGCTCACACAAGCTTACACGGCGGTGTGTGCTGGGACCAAGGTGAAGCGGTGGTGGTGATCAGTCACGAATGTCGTAATACCCGGACACTCCTACAGTATGGATAGGGAGTAAGGGAGGGGCATTATAAGATATGTGCAACATGATTATGTAATGTTATTGAAATAATATCACTCGCACATATCATTATAATATTAATTAAGCATAGGTCATATAAAAACTGGATATTTTACTCCATTAACATTGGTGATAATAATAATGATAATAACAATAAAGCATGGATACAAAATTCCGTGATGTTACAATCCCCAGTACCTTAAAATGTAAACGCAATACATTTATTAATCTAGTGTTCAAAACATGGTTAAAATTGCCAGAGCTATTTAAAAAAAATATTTTTTAAGTAATTTATGTATTAATTCATATATTTTCTTAGTTCATTATAAGTTTTTAAATTAATTTATTGAGTATGATATAATGTGATAATTTACATAAAGATTTAAGAATATATTTAAATATGCAAGCATGAATAAATAAAACCTTGATGTTTGTATAAAAACTAAAAATTATTGAAAATAATTTATTACTTATATTCTAGATGTATTTAGCTATCAATTGTATTTATATTTTATAATATTTTAAGAACTAAATAATATTTGATAAAATACATTTTTTTTTTAAATATTTTTTGATATATTATTCTTTATATACCTTTTAATTCATTTCTTATAACATTTTAAATTTAATGCAAATTATACAATTATATTAAACATTTACACATTGTTAAATTTTTTAATTTTATTTAGCAATCTGCTGGTATATTCAATTATTTAAAAACTACAGTGATGAATGTCATTCAACAAGATCCAACTCCAGATTTAAATCCTGATATGTTAGCAATGTTATCATCACTTATGTTAGCCCAAGCTCAAGAAGTTTTTATTATTAAAGCAAATAAAGGTAAGATAAGATTTTTATAGCGTTTATTATTACCATCAATTATATCTTAATTTGTTAAGTCTTTATTTTATTTTTATATAATAGTAATATTTAATCTAGATTTTACTATAATTTTATTATTTTTTGGAAGTGGAATAAAGTTAA
This sequence comes from Sipha maydis, assembly GCA_034509805.1. NCBI lineage: Eukaryota > Metazoa > Arthropoda > Insecta > Hemiptera > Aphididae > Sipha > Sipha maydis. The sequence goes on from JASXSY010002878.1 coordinate 119,113, forward strand.
AATACAATTATTATATACAATATTTGATACTTATAATTAAATTATTAAAATCATGTTAATTATGTATTTTTGCTTAGTTTAAAATATTTTTTCTTTTTTTTCTTCTAGATAAAATGAAAGATCAATCCATAGCTAAATTGTGTGCACAATGTGAAGAATATTATTCAGAAGCAATGAAAATGATGGAAAGAGAACAAGTTATGATGTCATTAGATAAAGACTGGACTTCGCATGTAAATATTGTATTTATGCAAAGTGTTGATCAAAAATATTTTATTTTAAAATGTTATAGGTATATGGAAAACAAGCAATGTTTTATGCCATGACTCAATATTATCAAGCTATGGTCTGTAAGAACAATAAAACTATTGGTGAACAAATAGCTAGACTTCATGTAAGATATACATCAAGTTAATTAAAGTATAAGACTAATAATTTTTTTTTTTTTTTAAATTTTGATAATTTTTCTCAGTTGGCCATTTCATTTCTTAAAGTTGGTCAAGATCGATGTGGTCGTAGTTTTTATAATGAGTTGCTGAATAAAGCTGTACAGGAATTAAATGAAGCAAAAAAAGATAATGATTTTATTTATCATGAAAGAATACCTGATGTAAAAAACTTAGAACCAGTAACTAAAGTTGCAATTGCTAAACCTACTCCTGTTCCTACAAAGTTGTCTGCAAAATTTAAAGGTATATAAATTCCACTATTCCATTGGCTTTATATTTATATTTTTATTTTTTAGATCTATTTGAAGATTTAGTGCCAATATCAGTTCAACAAGCACTTAGTGCATATGATGTTCGCAAAACAGAACTTGTCAATTCAGAAATTGCCAAATTAAGAGAATCTACTCAAATATTAAATGGGTAAGAATCATATATAAATTACTAATTAGTTATTATTCTTTAAAACGACTGTTTTAATTTTGTTTGCTGTATATTCTTTCATAGATGTTTAGCTTCGTTAAATTTACCAGCAGCATTAGAGGATGTTAAAGGTGTAGGAATACCACAGTCACTTATAGAAAAATCAAATAGTGTACGGATGAATGGTGGAGTTAAGAAATTGGAAACTATGATTAGAGATTTACCGGAGTTATTAAAACGAAACGAAGAGATAATTAATGAGGTAGTTTTTTATTAATATGTCCATAACTAATTTTTTATTTAATTTCTTAATATTTGGTTAAGTCTGAAAGGATGTTAAATGAAGAACAGACATCTGACGAACAGCTTCAAGCACAGTTCAAAGAAAAATGGAATCGCACAAAATCTAGTTCTCTTACACAAGTGTTCAGAGTCAATATTACCAAATATCGTGAGATAATAAAAAATGCTACATCTGCTGATAAGGTTAAACAAAATTGAGTTATATATATTCAAAAATTTACAATAAAAAAATTCTTATTAGATGATTCGCGAAAAGTTTGAAGCTCATAAGAGAGCAATATATTTGCTTTCCGAAGGTCATGAAGCCATGCAAAATATATTACCGGTAGGATCAAATTCTAGTGTCAATTTTGCTAATTCTACAGCTGCTGATAAATTAAAACACTTAATGGAAGAAGTAAGAATTTATTATAAAAAAAAAATAAAATTTAAATGTTTTTATTCCAAATAATGAATGTAGGTGGAAGTACTAAAAAATGAAAGAGATGTTATTGAAACTGAATTAAAATGTGCCACAACTGACATGAAATCAAAGTTTTTAAACGCCTTATCTGAAGAAGGATCTATTCATGAAGCAAATTTGTCAACAGAGAGTTTAGATCAATCTTATGGACATTTGCAAGCTCAAGTTCGTGATAGCCAGGCTAAACAAGAAAAACTATTATCCAATATACAAGTATGTTGTTCAATCTTTTACTGTAACATTTTTATTTATTTATTTTTATTTTTAGTTGGTCAATGCAGAATTTTGTAGAGAAAAAAGTGGTACTGGTCAAAGGGATGCTTTATTTAAAGAGTTAGCAGCTGGATATGATGTTTATAATGATTTGCAAAATAATTTATTGGAAGGAACTAAATTTTATAATGATTTGACTGAAGTAATTTTATAGTATATATGTATACTTATACAATTAAATATAAACAAATTTTTATTTTTATTCTTAATTTATATTATTTCTACAATTTTTTTAAATTGTTTTTTTTTTTAGATTTTAATTACGGCACAAAACAAAATATCCGATTTTTGTTTTGCTCGAAAAGCAGAAAAAGAAGAATTATTAAAATCATTAACCTCTGATTTGAGTAGAGAAAAACCAATTTCATTACCAGCTGCTCCTGTGACAAACCAACATTGTAAATATATATTTATTCAGAACTATATTTTCAATCTTGTTTTATTATATTTTTATTTCATAATGGAAAATAGCTCCAGCAAATCCATCAGTCAGTGCTCAACTCCCTTATCCAATGCAACCACAAGGTATGCCTTTACCATATACACTTCCAAGGACTGGGCCATATCCAAACACATACATGTGTGCACCTCCTATGCCAACTACTTATAATCCTTATGCAACACTTCATTATCAGCCACAAGGTAAAACATGTCTCAAATCAATTATTATATTGGTTGTATGTACTTAGTTTAAGTATAAGCATTGTTATATAAATATTACTTATAGTGGTGCCAATCTATCCTCAAAAATTTGATGTAAAATAAATATATTTTACTCTTATTCACTCTAAAAATTTGTATGATAATATACAAGTATATATTTTCTTATTTATACTTAGTAATCACTAACTCTCCCACTGCCTAAATCAGAGACTTTTAAATATTTTATGTTGAGATTAATTTTAATTTTGACAACTCACAATAGTTGTAAGTTAATTATTAGTGGCTTTATTTTGCTGTTATGCGCATAACTCAATTGTTCAAAATGTTTCATGCTTGGGTTATTATACATTCTGTTTACTAAAATTACTGGTTTTATTAATTATTTTTGAATCATAAGTTTTTTATTCTCAATAACGTAAATGTGTACATCCGAAATAAATTTTTTTTAATTAATCCAATTTTGCATTTTTCATCTTATCAATCCCTTTAGTTTAGATTAACATTGTATGTATTTTGTGTTTACATTTTGTAATTATTCTGGTTTTTATCACTATTTTTAATTTTCAGGGTATCAAAATTATCCAGCCCAAAGTCAATCTCAATATCCACCTCAATATCCACCACAATATCCACCACAAAATCAACAACAACCTCCTTGGTGAATGTGATTTAATGTCTAATGGGAAGAAATATTTTATAATTCTACATCATTGTTTTTGGATATTCATTATCATTATATTTCTTATTATTATTATTATTTTTTTTTTTTTTTTTTTTTAATATAGAACAATATTTTTATGTATCAAAAATAATTGATAATCCACTTATTGGCTAAAAAAAATGTTTTTTTTTTTTTTTTTTATCATAGTCCATTTACTGTCAATAATATTATTTTTAATTATTTATTTCAATTCAATATTTTTTCACATGCTTCTTGATAAAATTAGAATATTTATAATGTTTGTAATGTTTATTAAGAAATATATTATGGTTTCATATATAAAATTATATTAGTTATTATACTTGTGAATTTGCTTAATAATAATGTGATAATGTTTAATATAATTGAACTAATATTGATGAAATTTAAGAGTTATTATTATAAATAAATAATCGTTATATCAGTATTATTATAAAACTAAAATAATTTAAAGTTAAGTAATTTTTTAAATTATCAAATCATGTCATAATTTTCATAAATTGTCTTAGGTATTATTAAAATCAAATGACAGATAATGAAAAGAAAATTTGCTCAATTTTAAAAATTGTTAAATGTTTAACCATTCATTTATAAAATAGTTAATGAATAATTGAAATATTCAAGTATAATTCAACCATAGATATTATGTATTATTATCAAATATGTTTTCCATTGCTATTTTTGTTTATATATTTAATAACATTATTTGTACCACAGACTAAGATAGTATTTTTCTTTACACTTGTACAGGGGAGTGATTTCTATACTAATGACATATAGTACTTTATATTTGTACTGTCAGAAATAAATTTTTTTTCAAATTATAGACTTAGTGTAGACCAACTAATATGTTTGATTTTTGTCGCTCATTATTTATAAGACAGAAGAGCTACATACAAAACAATTACCTTGGTTCAGTGGCGGATCTAGAATTTTTTTTATGGTGGGTGCTTTATTACATTATATTATGTTCTATGATATAGATAATATACAAAAAGTAATGTTTTGACAACCGAGCAGCTGACTTATTAGTTAACCTGTTCTAACTTATAGAAAACCAGTATACCTCAAAATTGTGTGTGGTCGCCGACTGGTTTTTGCTACGCCACGGCGTGCGTTCTGGTAGCCCGTACGAAAAATTTGCCACTCGGGAAATTATTAAAAAATTTTAATAAAAATACGTGGAACGGTGGGTGCTTCTTATTTTATCTTCTTAATTATCTCATACCACAAGTTAGGTCTTCTAACCACATTTTCATTTCGAATTTATATGTAAGAACATTTAATATTTAATATTGATTTTATAATCAAATAAATCATGTTTATTTATATTAAAATAGTAACAGTCAGAAACTTACATAAATAGATCTACACAAATTTCAATTAATTAAAAGAAATTATTAGTATGTTTTAGGGATTGAGTTGATAATTATTAAATTGTATTTTATCACTTATGAACGAAACAAAATGAATTGTTAGTTGTTATAATAAGTATTTTTTTATACTTGAAACTATATTCGTTATAATGCATATTGGCCAGTTAATTGTAATTAATAAAGTAGGTATACTTTTAGTTTAGCTAAACAATTACACACTTACAATGACACGAGATCCAGATTTATGGCCGAGGTCTAATCACCCGCACACCTATTAACGCGAGGCGCGGTCGAATACGGGCCCTCCAGTTTGACCGGGGAGCCTGGGTCGTCATATGGACCACCAGCATTGAGCCAATGCCCGTACTCATCCATTCCGCGGACACGATAACCGTGTTGGGATCCGCTGTCTCCACTGAATGTTGTGACTTTTGTCACTATCTGGCGCTGTGCTCACAATCACCACGTTTCAGCCGAAGTAGGCACCTCAACCTTGGGGGGGGGCACCGGATCCGGAGCGACTAGGCCGATCCGGCGTGCGGTGGGCTCCCCCCCCCCTCGTGGTACTGAATAGGTTTAAAGTTGACATCGGTGGGTAAACCCGGGGGTTTTTAGGCTCCTCTCTCTCTATTATGGTTTCTCAGGCCAGCTAGAGGTGGGCCGTACTTAAAATAACAGAAAAACACCAATATTTATTATCATGACATTTTATCACTATTCTATTCAATTTATATTCAATTTAAATCAAATCAAATATTAGTAAAGCATTCTTTCGAACATCTAAGTCATAGTGGATGCCGAAAAAATAGATAGATTGTACAATGAAACCATGTCAACAAAGTTTAATAATAATAGCTAACAGAATTAAAAATAAACGATTATCGTTTACTCGTTTAATATAACAAAATAACATATATGTATGTGTGTGAAAATGAAGTTTTTTTAATATCCTACACTGATCAATAATGTGTATTATACTTATATTGTAGAATGTGTTGTAAGTTTCGGCAAGGGAGAAGATAACGGCACTGAGGTCCGGCGCTAGCTTTTGTGAGGCCCTGGGCGAAGTATACCGTGAGGCCCTTTTATAATTGCGTCTAGGATATTCTCCAAAAACATTGATGAAATTATGAGCTATGAATTTTTTTACAAAATTAAATTATTTATAAGGATTTTATAGTGGTAATTAATTGATTGTTATATTTTATTTATGTAAGTAAAAGTTTAAACAATGAAATCAAACTTAAAAACTAAAAAATTATAATACACATTTTATTATTGTATTTTCTTATACATACGTAATCAAATAAATCAAATCAATTATCAAATGAAATGTAGAAATGTATTGTCTTTAGATAGTAGATACTATAGAAAATATTAAACAAACATAAGCTACTTAAATAACAAATTGTTAAGTGATTAGTTAATATTTTTTTGCAAGATATCATTAATACAAACAAATCAATAGTCAAGGTTCATTATAAATATTAAAAAAGTTTTTTCCTTGATCTTTGTGAAGAAAATGTTTCAATAATATCGTTGTAATCGAGAGACTCCGCTAATTTATTTTCAATTTAAATCAATGCTAAGTTTGAGATCTTATCTTTCAGCAGCAATAACATTAGTAACCTATGTACCTCTTTACTATAGGAAATGTCATCCATAGTTTACCACTGTTATAACTTATTTTTAAAAGACTAATTAGCCTTATTTAGAAGCTACTAACGTTTTACAAATAAATTGAAAATATTAATGATTAAATGTTTCAAATCAAAATGTATGAAAGAAAATATTATATATATATATATATATATATATGACTTAAAATATTGTACATAAAATGTTTTACCAACAATTCATTAATATTTGTAATTTAATATTTGGAGATGAATATTTTCAAAACATTGGATAAGACATTTATATACGAGTATAATATTTTGAAAATGTTTTTATTGTATTTAGGTTTAAACATTTTCAAAATAACTATATAATGTTCTAAAACAAATATTTACGGTAAATTTAATTCAAATATTGCGGAAATATTAATATTTTCAAAATGCTGTGTGGGTGACTATAATATTATTATGTCTTTTTCATATCAAAAATAAATTTATGCAATCAAATTCATTAATACGAGTATCGTGTTTTCTACGTAATATTTTCTTGTTGTTTCGGTCGATGGCCGAGCGCGCAGGGAAACGATTTAGTGACCGTTTCTTTGAATCAGTGACCGTAATAATATCTTCAAAATCTCCGTAAAAATGTATAATTATAACGTGAATTCTTATTTTTAATAAACCATTCTATACCAGCGGTTCTCAAACTGTGTTTCACGGAGCCCTAGGGCTCCACGGGCACATCTGATTTAAGTACAGTATTTGATTAAATATGATAATTTCGATTGAGTTATTTCACAGATATCTTCATAAAATTAAATAAAGTAAATTCATACTTAAATGGTAAAAAGACCACTGTTTTGAAGACAAATGAAAATATTGAATTCTGGGCTGGAATTGTTTCTCGACATGAAATGGAGTTTTAGTTTGTTAAAAGAATATTTGAAATCAGTTGATGGAAATATTAACGATTTTGATGAAACATACGGCGAAATAGTGCAACATTTAAATTAAATACTGTTTAATTAGAAAAATATTTTCCATTAAGTGAAGTTATAAAATATATACAAAAAAATAATTGGGTTAAAAATTCATTTTTAATAAAAAAAACAACCAGAAGAAATCTCTACAAATTAGTATGAAGAATTAATAGAAATTATTACTGATTCATCTTTAAGAACGTTGTTCGATGAAATGTCATTAGCAGTTTGGAACAGCAGAAGTATTTAAAACGAATATCAATCTTTGGCTAAAAAATCTTTTTTTAAACCTAACTTAACTTAACCTAACCTTTTCTAACAAATATCTTTGTGAATGCGGATTTTCAACATATGCGTCAACAAAAAAAAAAATAACGCAATAAATTATAGACTGAAACAGACATGCACATTTAACTTCAACCAAATATTGAAGTGCAGGTAAATGGAAAAAAACCAATATCATTCCTCTCATTAGATAAAACTATTAAATTACTAAATACATTTTATATTATATTTTTTTAAATTAAACTAAACATTTTGTTTTATACGGCATTATGCCAATCATTGTAAAAAAAAAAAAAAATTAAAAAGGAATCTATTGATCCACAATTATTTATTATTTGTAAAGTTGGTATTTCTAGGTTTTGGGGCTCCGTGGATTTTTTTTTAGCATCTCTAAGGCTCCGTGAATAATAAAGTTTGAGAACCGCTGGTCAATACTATTACTTGTACATACAAGTTTCGATTCGCGAGGCCCACATAAAAGCGCGAGACACCGGGCATGAGCCCTGCTCGACCACCCGTTGCACGGGCCCTGACGGTACTATTTTGTCTCAGGTCCCAGTTTAAAAAAAATTAAAAAAAGGCCTCTTTAAAATCCAGATTGATTAGAAATACTCATTACTCATTAGTGATTCTTCTTCTTATTTTGCCTCGCCTTCCTCCCAACTATTTGGGGTCGGCCACTCTTGTCCTACACCTCCACTTTACTCGGTCAATCACATCTCCTCTGCACACACCGACATTACATTACTCATTAGTGATTATTGATATTAATATAATATTTCTAAATTAATATATTAAACTATTTTTCTTTATGAAATATTATTAAGAATATATAAAATTAACATAAATTTATATTTCAATGTTATTATACAGGATACTTTTTCAGTTATTCTAATTTCTAAATAGATGTAACTAGGGCCCAGATTTATATGCAAATTCATATTTTTCTACAATTTTCCGAGAATAATTACGATTACAAATATCGATGTCTCACACTGTATAGATTCAGATGGATATTTTTTTTTTGCATATTTTCATATTTAAGTAAAAATGACAATTAATAGTATATTTTTTATAGCTGCATAAGAAAATGCATATTTTATAAAAATAGATAATAAAATATTTTAACTATGTTTATTTATAAAAAGGAAGATTAGGCATAGAATTTACTAAACATAAACTATCACAAGTATTGTCAAAAATTTGTGGATATTCACAAATTAAAACAATATATGGAATATTACGCAGAAAAATAAAGGACGAAAATAAAGGCATTGTAGAGTTGTTTGTTGAAGACATATCTTGTTTAAAATATTCGCTAATTATGTCTTATTACGTAGAGAGAAGTTCTTCTAAACATAAATGTATGCTACATGACAACCGTAAAAACTTAATTTTAAAAATCTCAAATCATATTTTGTAACTTCGTGTTGGTATTTTATTGTTCTAAAATTAATAGTTTTACTTTTATTTCTGAATTTATATAATTGATTCATAATTACTTGTTCCATAATTTGTAGACAATAGTATGTAAGTTATAATAGTTTATACGATGTAATATATTTGTTATGATATTTCTAGAACAAAATAAAAGATTATTTTTTGCATATTTTTGAATTTTCGTGTGCATGAATATGTACATATTCAACAATATTTTTCGCAAAACAATTCGGGCTTTAGTTATAATAGTAATTCATTATGATTAGTGCCGGGGTCAATTATTTTCTATGGATGTTTATAAATGTTTTAGAAATAAATAACATTTTCATAAAATGTGGTAACCGATAATACATAATTGAGAATTTTTTGATAATGTATTTCATTGTATCGATGACCTTGGTTGATTGAAGTTTGGAAGACTATATATATACCAATATTTTGTAAACTTGATGTGTATTTTTTTATAATACTCATAGACTTCAAGAGGACAACGAGGGCAATCTCCCCCATACTTTGATTTTAAAAGGGACATCGCTCCCATACTTAAATTATACAATTAAAGTAAGACGTAAAAATAGTATTTTGCTTTTAGATATTTGCCCTCGTACTAAAATCTAAAAATCAGCGCCTATGATCATGTTCATATATTATATAGATGATTGAAGGGCCTCCGAATTAATTTGCCCTGACCCTAAAATTCCTTAGGACGACTCTGATTATACGGACGAATGTAAATATTATACGAATAAATTAATCAATAAATAATCTACTACTATGAATGATGAAATTATTTTATTGTAATTAATCGATAGTTCGGATACATTTTGGACTATGTAAATTATAGACATATTATGTTTATGATGTGAATCCAGTGGTGCCGAACACGTAATTTTATGGTGCAGTTCGCCCTTGCATTTAACTATGGTGGTGGGTATCTGGTGATTGTGTGGTTGTGTGGATGTAGGGTAGTTACTTGGTGTTAGGTAGTTGGATTGATTACACTCTAGTTAGTAAATTTTAGGAATTTACAAATTAAGGACAGCCGATCTGTAGATGATTGGATGTGCGAAAGAGCAATTCGCCTATCAATGCATGTCATTATACCATATCAAGTATAAAGACGTACATTGACATATATGTATATATATATATCTATTTCGCACTCATGAAGAACGCCTTTCGGAACTCAGTGTTTAAAAGTGATTCTACAGCATGAATATGTATAGGTATTACACTATTGCACAATTACACTATAAAAAATATAGTTAAAAAATATATTCTACAATTTTAACTACGAGTATTAAGAAAAACAATAGTTGTAAGTAAAAGTTCCGACTTTATAATTATTTGCCGTAAAAGAGAAATATTCAAAATGCATCTTATTCAACTTCTCTCCTTCATTTATCCAACAAATACACTAATATTTTTTTGAATTAATGTGTAGTCGGATTATAGTCTTAATTAATAAATCTGTCCAGTAATGAAACTTCAAGACAGTAGATAATTTTTAATAATTTAAAAGGTCCCGGCAGTATTTACTTTTTAAACGCCTTCTAAAATCACCGGGGAGGTAAACAATATTTAGACACACAGATTTAAACAACTAATTGTTTTTTAATAATTATAAATATTTCATAAAATGTTTATGATTATAGATGTTATAGTTATGATTATCTATGTCAATTAGTGGCATGTTGAACTCATTTTTGACGAGGTGCAAAATGTATAATATATCAGGGCCTAAAATATATATGATTTCAAGGGACACAATTAAATTGTCAACATTGACAGATTTCTATACAAAAAGAACCTGTGAGGGCTGTAAGCACCCAGAATTCTTTACACGTTTTTAATTCAGGGGACATAATTTTATTTTCAGAGGACATAGTATTTTAGCTCATGAATAATCGTAATAATAATCAATAATAGTAATCCCCCTCACCACCAGCTATACATTTTAACACTACCAAAAAAAAAAAAAAAATTAAATTTATAAAATTTTAATAAAAAAAATATTAAAATACAGCATCACAGCTCATTTTTGTTTTACTAATAATGGATAGTAGCCGATTTACAATGACTGTCTACATTGACAGATTGATGTATTCGGCGTACTATTTACTAATTTATTAATACATTTTTAAAATACAATTAACAGGTTATATGTTATAGAATGTAGGACGAAGGTTATCTGAGTAAGACATATATTTGAATATGCAGTTTATTTATTTTTCTATGATATAGGTAATTTGTCACCTAGGTGGCTAAGTATTTTGTCGCAGGGAGACCATCCACCCACCAACAACTTTGAAGGAGTAATTGCTCCACAAAATAATACCTTTGCCGCGCCACTGATAACAATAGTATATTTAACATTTTTATTTTTTATTATATTTTATAATAATAAAGTTTTAAGACTGAATAGAGATCACTCTAAATTACAGTTTATGACTGTTCATTCTGTCACTCGCATTAAGGACGGCCTATAAGTTGTGTGCGTAAGATTAGAAATCATGCGTTTTATTGAAATAGTTTAAAAAAAGGTAATAATAATAAAATAATCATGTTATTTATACTTTAAGTTACTTAATGCGTAGGTTTGACATTTGTGTGGGAAGTTATAATCCTCAACTCTCGTGCGTGTATGAATATATTATATAACACTAACGCACATGACATTCAGTAGTCATCATTGTAAATAATTATATAACGTGAAAATGTTAAACAAAGTAGATGACAATTAATGCGGTAAAGTTGAGAGTGTTGTGCCAAGAACTGGAATGGAAAATTATTTTGGTATTACAGTAGGTTAGTAAATCTTTGGAAATAGTAAAAAAAATACTACTCCGACAACTTAAGATCTCCAAATTTAGGCTTGTTTCAAGACGACAACAGTCAGACATAAAATACAAAAATGGATTATTTTTCCAAACAATATATTGGGCACGTCGCCAAAGAACAAACAGCATCAGCTTACAACATTAAAAACTGATGTTTAAAATTCGGCAGTATACACTGTATTTACTATATGCAGTTTGCGTAAAATTCTGTGATTGAAAAAATTAATTTTTGACTATTGTAGGTACCACGCTTTTCAGTTAGTGAAACAAAACACACATCTTGTAGGTGATATTAATATGAGCTTTCTAGATAGTTATAGTTTATGTCACATTTTTTAATACATCTCATAATACATATAAATGTATAGTAAAAACAAAATATACAAAACATGTATATATATATATATATATATATATATATACAGTAGAACCCGTTTAAGACGCTCTCGCTTAAGACGATTTCCCGGCTAATACGCTCATTTTTACGAGTCCCTTGATTTTGACAACGTTTAACATAGAATTAACTCTGGATAATACGCTCTATGTTCCCGGATAAGACGCTCGCCTTGTCAGTTATATTAATATAAAAATACATCGTATATACGTATCACTAATAATAACTGAATAAAAACGATAACGAATAGTGTGTACGTGTTAGTAGTACTGGTTTTCGGACGATAAATATTGACGATTAGATACGACACACTACACAGTACACATGGCTATTCACGTAATCGGAATATAATCGGATATGGCCCCAGAAGTTAGTAACAAAAGTTAGTGGTTATATAAAGACGTATAGTAAAGTGTAATTTATTTTATCCTCTTTAAGTGTAAATTGTTCGAGTTAAATTTTTAATTATGGCTGAATTATGAAATAAGTAATATGTATAAAATAATATGCAATATAAATGTAATAACTCACTCAGCAAAGTAAAAAAAACATAATAGGTACATGTTTAATATGTACAATATGTAAAAAAATTTTTTGTAAAAAATATGTAAAAAAAAAATTTTGTTCCCGCGTAATACGATTTCCTGCTTAAGACGCTATTTTTAACTGGTCCCTTGGAGAGCGTCTTAAACGGGTTCTACTGTATATACTCAGATGTAACAACACTATGCATTTAAATATATTTCTTTTGAATAGCAGTTAATTATTTGTCTTTAAAACGAACTACTGAAAAACGATAAGTTACTACAATAGTATTTTGTAAATTTGTACATTATGTATTTTGTAAACCATCAATAAACATAATGAAAATTGAGAAGTAGAGTAGAGTATTGCAGGTTTAGTGGCTTGGTAAAAGTATTTTTCCTTTATGGACGGAGTAATAAAAATGTTAGTTTCACTTTTTAGTTTAGAATAATAATTATTATAATTTACTGCAGATTTGGTTAATAAGAGACGTTGTTGACTGTAAGTATTTCATTAATTTTTATTTTGGTTATAAAGACTAAATTATCTTTATTTCTTAATAATGATCTGAATCTACTCGTATTGGATTTATATTGTTACATTTATACTCTACTATTAACTATATTTTATAAATAGCATTGATTAAGTATACTTAATCAATGTAAATAGTACCTATGAAAATATATCTAGCATTAAAATATTAGTTAACAGCTTCTGTGTTCGAAGTTTTTATTGTGTTTTTGTGTTTTTAAATCGGTTGATATTGCTATAAATGTCCCTTCATTGGTGTTGAGTGAGCTCACTTCATTGTTTTTTTTATCATAAATTATTATTTAATAAATATAAAAGATTGAAACCGACACCAAATTATTTATGTTTAAATATTTTATAAATAATATCGTAAACATTTTTCCTGATAATAAATATTTCAAATAATAAAAATAAGAAACTACATTATTTTTAAATGTTGATTTTCTTCAATAATAACTATTTATCAATAACATTCTGTAAGTTGAAACATAAAATATAGTATAATATATAAAATAATATATAATATTATATAAAATATTATATAACACACAATAATCAACTTTTTTTTTTTTTTAATTTGATGGTTATTTTTTGAGTGTAACTAATCAATAATAATAAGATTTCCTAGTTCCCTCATTATATTTTATATAATTTATTTGGTGGAATAAATAATAATTCAAAATAAAGATGTCGTTTAAATGAGAGTCGTGGTTCTTTATATAAAATGTTTAAATTATGTAGAATTATTGAAGAAATAAACATGATAAGATAACAAAAAATGATTTCACGATTCACTTCAAACAAATGAGAAAACTAACGTATTATTTATTTTCTTGCTGATAAGATTAACTTATTTATTTCATTTTATTTATTTATTAGTTATAAACGGGTGTGAACCCTTTAATAAAAGATAAAGACATCATAAATAGATACCTACAAATGTATGTAAACTTATGCCCAGGAATTAGAACCGCATACGCTAAGACTAAAAAATATATGTATTCTTATATGTTTTTACTTAAAATAGTAAAATACGCAGTAGTTTTAATATTTAATATTTATTTAAAAAATATACATCACTTCTATGGATATAAAAATTAATAACATTTCAATTTTTATCTTATTTTACGAGACCTTAGACTATACCTAGTTAGGTAATATAGCATAGACTGCAATGGTCTCTAAGTGGATAAAAATAGTCAAGTCATTTTTTCGTTTGATGATTGTAACTTTAGGGATATTATACAATTATAAAAAAATTTATAAATGTTGGTATAAACAGTAAAATGAACAAAATTTGTAAAAATTATAGTTTATACAGGTAGATGTTTTGTTTATAGATTTTAGTTAAATAAAAAAATGCATGAATTGTAAAAAGTTCAAAAGTTTGGTGTGTATTGGCAAAGAAAATCATACGTCATTATAATTTTATGTTGACAGCATAAAGACGTATCACGTGAGTGCGTATGTCGACAAAATTGAATAAATATTTTAAAATTGTTGGCACAATTTTTGTATGATGTGTAACACTTGACCGTAGGTAAACATTTATTTTCAATTGTGTTGGTATACCTACATATACATGGGAGTCCATTGGAAGAGTAATTTAATAAATTTAATTTCATATAAGGATACGAAATAAGTTTAAAAGTACACAATTTTTTATCCACCCCAATAACTTGACTTATGATTATTTATATACCCAGTGACGTACACCCAGTGTACTTTCAAATTGTTTGTGATGGGAAGGGGCTACATTTTTCTAAAAATAATTGAATATAATATATATAATATCTGAAGTAATAATCATACTATTCTAATATTATTATAAATACAAATTAATAGTTATTTACAACCACATGACATAAATTAATGTTCTCTCTTTCTCTCCGCAGCAAGTCTTTACTTTTGAATGTTTTTTTTCTTCTAAGGCGGTCGAAAACCGGGATATCTTCCCTCTCCCCAATAAAAAAGCCACTGCATGTACCTAGACTTACATAGTTTAACCCTATTAATTATTAATTTTTATACAGATACAAATACCATGAATTAAATTATTTATATTTTTATCTGTGCTAAATTCTTTCTTGTGCTTATCTTACAGCAGAATAGTTGAAATTTATATTAATTAAGATATAAATCCAGGTTTTATTTATCCTTTTATTGTAATATTTACTTATTTTTTTTAGACACTCATCAGTAGCTTTGGAAAACTTATTTAAATCAATTTACTAAATCATTATTATGAATATTTTGATTGGCGTCAATTCATAATTGTATTTTTGTTATTTTATATAAGCAGCCCAAAATTTTGGAATATCAATTAAGGAATATACTTTAAAAAAATGCTTTAAAATTGTTTTTCTTGTTAATAAATAAATTAATAATGGGTCATTATTATTAATATATAAATAAATAAACAAATAGTTTATATAGAAATAAATAAATAAAATAATGAATGATTAGCCTGAAGTATTATTTTATTTGTAAAAAACGCGACCGGCTTCAAATTACAAATTCATCGTCAAATATACCTAATTGGTATACAACCCGTCGCACTTTACAAGTATAATAATACGCCAAGCTAAAAGTTTGTTTATTTAATTATACAAGAGTTTAAGAGTATTAACCAATTAATAATTTTTAACTGAATTATTTTTTATTATTTTATTATTCATTATTATTATAAGTATTAGTGTATTTGGCATTTAAAATATTATCTAACTAGTATTACGTATTAGAATTATTTTTATTTTTATATTTATTATTATTTTTATTGTTCTAAAAATTTAAACAATTAGAATACTTGCATGCTAAATAATATACTATATGTGTTGTTTATCTTATATTAAAAACTAAAATTTACTTTTTTGGCAAATCATCATTAAATGACATATTTTATAAACAAATTAATTAACTACCAGTATCCGGAATCAGAAGAGCGCAGTCGCCTAAGTCGGCTGGTTAAATAAGTTGGGTATAACTACCATGGTAGCTATGGAATGGAAAAGAAACTTTCTGTAGTTGGTGAGAAGAAACATTGGTTTTAGAATAAACAAATAGACAATGCTGTACAAAATATTGAGTATAATTCCACGCTTTATTCTTTAATCAATGGTGGAAATCATGAAACAATAACCAAATTTGGTAAATGGTGAGCCTGCAATTATGTTAATCAGTCTTCATATTGCGACAATCGGTTTCATGCTGTGACGTCACAGATGTTTGCGTGTGTAGGGCGAGACCGTTTCTATGAGCATACCTTTTAGCCGTAACCGCTAAATATGCTGTGCGGCGTCGCACTGTATACGGGGCAACGCGAGTTCATAATGCGCGTGCTACTTTGATTATCGCCCGTGTTCGGCGCGAAGTTAACGGCGCGGACGTCACAGGTTAGTACAGTGCAGGCGGAAATCCGCGGTACGTTCATTGGCGGCGTTCACCACACGACTCACATCACTGCCGGCAGCACTCGATCAGACCGCACATCAGTTACCCGAGTCATTGAGCACAATATCCGCAGTCGCGTTGTCTTGGTCGCGTCGCTAGTCTCTTTACTCGGATTTTTTCATACTCTACGCGCATTGGTTTTTGGTCCGCAGTTGTTGTCGATGTCCTTATGGTGGGCGTGCGTGCGTGCATGCATGTGTACGTTTCATTAACCCGTATGTGCGCGTGTGTACCATTCACACACCGTTAGTGTACGTGTGTGTGCGTGTGTTTTCACAACTGGCCACGGCGGTGCGCGCTATGTGTATGTACAAATTAATCTGTTCCAATTGAGATCTGGTCAACTGATGGACCGTCTGTGTTTCGTCAATGTTTGCGTCGGTTCCAGCGTCAACGTCGTCGTCGTTGTCCTCTTAAAGCTTTTGGTTCGAAGAGGTAAGTGCGTGTTAGAAATAATAATCGCCGGTGTTCACGTAGGTGCTCCACATCATTAGTTATACATATATACATATTTGTATTCCCATTTTTCGGCTGTACGCGTTGCACTAAAAATTTTTTATGACCTATTTGATGTCTGTTCGATGAAAATGTATGGATAGCGATTGTGTTGGACTATGCTTTGAATCGCGTTTTTGTTTAATGTATAGTTACCAATATTAGTGAGCGGTCCTCCAGGTGTTACGTTGTTTTCCATCTTATACAATGCCGTCTCCACAGTCACACTGCATCGTATATGATATATTTACATGCAAGTTAGTTATTGTCATCATTGCTAATATCCTATTAAATTTGGATATTTTTTTGTGATTTGATATTTTTACATTACACAACAAACCCTTCTATATGTTGTAGTGGGGTTTGAATATATTCTGTGTATTAAAAGTGCTTTTAAAAGTCACTTTAGTATTTTATATAGTTTAGTCTATATATAAAATAATCTATACCACATACTTATTTTTTCAAACTAAAAATCTTCAAACACCAGTTGAAATAGTTTCTATATTTTCTTAAAACTAGTATTTCTGCTTACCTTATAAGTAAAAATACATTATACCTGAATTGAATAAAATGCTATAATACAGTTTAATTCTTGTTTATATATTGTTTTATTATCCATATGTTATTTAAGTTTTATAATTATATATGTATGAAATACTAAATATTCAAATGTTTATTCAATGTTCAAATTTATAAAGGTATAGATTCTACAGGTTTTTTTCCATGACGAGATATATTTCTAATAATTCACTTGGTGCTAAATATTTTTATGCATTGAACCTTCTTTGTCAGTTTTTATTGAGATTAACTATATAGATTGTACTATTATTACTTGATTTTCATTTTAATCAATTTCATTGCAACTTTATGTTGAAATATTGAATTGTTAAAATGCTTTTGGTAGGTATTCTACTTATTTAAAAAAGTTAACAATTTACCTTATCAATTTAATTAAGCATATGCACATATTCTTATCATATACTAATGAATGTAAATAATCTTAATGTATTAAAATAAGTATATTTTATCTTCAAATATTATAAAATATTAGTTATTAATTTACTTAAATTCATACCTTCATTAATTTTTCATTTAAGTTTTTATATATTTCAGCTTGATATTCTATTTTATTGTAGTTGTATTTAAGTTTAATTTATTAAAAATGAAAATAAAAATAATTTTTTTTAAACAATATAATATCACATATTAAATATTAGTATGTATTTATAATCATTGCTATACATGAGTTAATTTTGATGGATTAGATAAAAACGTTAATATTATTTGCAGATCCTTAACATTTATTTTATAAATTTAGTTGCTCAATAGTTATGAATATATTTTTGGTCCTTAGAAAAATATATAGATACTTAGGTTAAAAAATAAGGTTTAAAATAACATACTCATGTGAGCGCTGAAATTAGTGAAAAAAATAAAAAAACAGCATGTGGATGAAGAAGTTGATATATTTAAATTTTATCGTGTTACTTTATTTCTCTGTACTTATTTATGAAATGTACCTAAGAATATAGAATTAAAATGTTTCCTATTAAATAACAGTCCTAACATTTTCAATGCAATAATCATAAATAGGTTGGTATAATAATTATCAAGGAATTCATTAGTTTTGGGTGTTACACCAATAAAAATTAAAAAATAACCAACCCTTAAGGTACCTACTTCATCTTTGTACCCTCTCCAACCTAACATTGATATCTAAATAATTTATAAAAATTGAATTTTTTAAAATTATTTAATTAGTTAAAAAAATAATCAAGAGAATTAGTTAATTGATACATTTTCTTAAAATTGGTAAAGTAGTTTGATATTTTCTTCAATATAACTTTAATTTGCTTCCCCCTAAGATCCAACAAAATTCAAAAGTAATAAACCAATTTGATAAAGTTATACTTTATAAACAAAAATTCTTAGATAATTATAATTAAGAATAAGATTAAGAGAATTGTTTAATCTTCTCTTGAATCTCTAGAGCGGGTTACAATTTGACTATAGGAAATTAGTATATATTTAATTACTATTACCATAGTAATTTTGAAGATTTAATAGAATCTCACTGTTAGCTTCCTTGTGATTTTTTAACTTAAACATTGTAGTTTTTTTTTTATTTTAATTCAAGATTTTTTTAATAGTTACTTAAGACAATAGTTTAAATTAAGTCTTTAAGGTTACCAATTTATGAAAAATAACATTGATTAGGGGTCATAGTTTTTTAAAATTTGAATTATGGTAATTATATGTATTATCTTAAACACTGGATTATTGATTTATTATTATTTATAAACTGTTCAGTACTAAAATGGTAATGTAACTTTAAAAAGTTAAATGTTGTATCTGCTATGACTTGCCATATATTTATTGAATATAAGAATGATGTCAATTTTCAAGCCAATTCCATTTGTATTTAACTGAAAGAATATGACCAAATAATGTAGTTTATCATAAGAATAAATGAGAGGGAATATTTGCTCTGAGACAAAAATATTGTTTTAGATTTGTTAAATGTGTTATAATATTAATTAAAGAACATTGGTTCATTTTATTATAATTCTATATTAATTTGATAGGATTTTATTATGCTAAAAATATAAAATTTAAGGCATGTAAATATGGGGAAAAAATGTAATTATTAGGTTGGAAATATTTTTTTGTATCTTAAAAAAACTGGTCATGAACTAGAAC
This sequence comes from Sipha maydis, assembly GCA_034509805.1. Taxonomy (NCBI): domain Eukaryota; kingdom Metazoa; phylum Arthropoda; class Insecta; order Hemiptera; family Aphididae; genus Sipha; species Sipha maydis. The sequence continues at coordinate 139,019 of JASXSY010002878.1, forward strand.
TAAATAATTACATTATATTTAGATACATTTAGAAACTTAATATATTAATTAATAAAATTTCTATTTCTGTTTGCATTAAATATTATTCTTACGTAATTAATTATAATAGTTTTTATTTTACTTTCTATTACCATATTTTTAGTAAAAATAATTTATAGGTACTAATGTACATTAAATGTAATTCTTCTATATTTATTATTAAATATATATGTATACATTTATAACATGTATTTTTTAAAAGAAATAATTTTTTCCAAATTAATTATTGGCATTAGTATAAATAAAAGCTTTTGGATACATTTATGTATGACAAATTTGAATCAAAATCTAACTATAGATATTTTATCATCTGTAATCTATACTGATTAAGTAGTTACAAGATGTTGCCTTAGTTGTTCTATATATTTATTATTATTTATGACAATACTATAATTGGAAGCAGATATTTCTTTTACTTTTATCTTAGGTCTTTCCTCTTGCATCTGTTTAGTGTCATTGTTAACAAAGAATTTTTTCCAAATTTACAATTGCATATTGTTGGCTAATTAATAGTTAATGATTTTGAGACTTGGTATTTAATACTTAATTAATACATTTTGAAGAGGAAGACTTGAAAAATTATTCTTCTTCTTCTTCTTCTACTTCGCCTTCCTCCCAACTATTTGGGGTCGGCCACCCTTGTCCTACACCTCCACTTTACTCGGTCACTTGAAAAATTATTAGTATTTATATATATTTTTATTTTTATTAAAATGTATTTCTAGTATTTTACAAGGTTTTACATGTGTGATTACCCCGGAATTTCTGATTTAAACATATTTCATGTTTCACTTTAAGCATACCTAGATATTTTGACTATTAGTAATTTAATTAATAAACACTTGTTCAATTATTCACTATTACATGCACATAAAAAATTGAGATAAAGTTCTGCAGAATATATAGTTATTGTATATCTATGTTCTAGTGTTCCAGTTTGATAATGTTATTTGTTTATTATTATTAGAGGTCGGATTTATATTCTCTTAAAATCCTTAAAATATGATGTTTTTATGTCACATAAAATAGGCAATATATTCTCTTAATATTCATTTATAATACCAATTATATGATGTTTTATATCCTTAAATATGCAAAATATTATTTTAATATTTAAAAATAAAATCAGTTTAAATTTATTTTTTATTCATTTGGTTTTAAAATATATTTAATTAAATTAATTAATATATCGCACTTGGATATCAACATGAGACGAGTCAGACGACGAATAGTCGTGACAGCTAACAAAATAACCGATGTGCTATCGCAATTGATAAGGAATACCTGGAGATTAATTTTTATTAAAACTCAGAAACCCAGAAATTAATCATTTAGTGAGCATTGTATTTATCAAAGTGCTGATATACGTGAAATATGTTCATTATATGTCAATATTATAAAAATATTCTCAAATATTCCCTAACGTGTTAAATAATCTCTAAAATATGCTTTTTTATGCAAAATAAATTTTTTCTTGTGAATTCTGTGTTTCATGAATCGTAAAGATTCCTCACTCCTATTTAACTGCATGGACTAGAAACATATATGTAAAATCATAAAAATCCGACCTCTAATTATTATAATATAATAATAATTTTGTATATTATACAAAATAGGTTTCATTCTTTAGTATTATAATTAGTTATATTATTTTTACATTTGTTAATTTTTAATAATAGCTAGTAAAGATTGCTTACAAACATGCATTATTTTAATTTTATATTTTGTTTGTACTTAATATAAATACCTACTATTCATGTCGTATGATTATTGAAATTTTTTTTTGATTTTTAAAAAAAATTTAATTTGAGAATTTAAAATTATATTAGTAGTTATAATATATAATAAATATTTATTAATTTAAATTACATTTTTCTTCATGTTATGTATATATTATTAGCATGAATGAATTCTTTGTTGATTCTTTTCATCTTAATTTTTTTTAAGTTAAATAAACTTTGGCAATTTTCAGGTGACCTATTTAGGTATTGTATTTTCAATCTATATATATATATATATATATATATATATATATAATGCATTTGTATTTAAGCTGAAAGATGAGATTGGAAAAAATTATTTTAATTTATGTATTTTATAATATATTGTTTAGAGTTGTGAAAAAGTTTAGTAAATAATTTTCTTTTTCTTTACTTTTTTCCCAATTATTTAGGGTCTGTCACCTTTGTTCTAAGTATCCACTTTTCTCGATTTTTACATACCCTACACACACGCCAACATCCCTCATATCATTCTCAATTATATGCAACCATTTTTTTTTTTTTGGTCTTGTTCTTCTTTTTTCCCCTTCAACGTTTATTTTCATGATCGTTCTTACTGCTTTTGTTTCCTCTTACCTTATTACATGTCCAAATCATGTCAGTCTATTTTCTCTTATCTTGTTCACTATCGACACTTCACCAATACTACCTTTCACTTATTCATTCTTTATTCTATCTCTTATAACTCATCCATCTTAGTATTCTCATTTCTGCAATACTCATACTCTGTTATATTCTCTTGTCAATAGTAAAATACTCCGAACCATATAGCATAACTTTGGAGAATGACATGAGGGCTGTCGGTGTGTGCAGAGGAGATGTGATTGACCGAGTAAAGTGGAGGTGTAGGACAAGGATGGCCGACCCCAAATAGTTGGGAGGAAGGCGAAGTAGAAGATGAAGAAATTTAGTCTCACTAAATTTATGTAAAATTTACCTTTTAGCCTCATTGGAATTCTTTAATCGCATAAAATATCTGGCACTTCTTTTCATTTGATTCAACTGCAATTATTCCTGTTTACATCCAAGCCAAAGCATCTATCCTTTTATATAAATGATCCTAAATATTTAAAGTTATCAACCTTATGTATGACATCACCACTTATTGTCATGGGTCTCCTCATATCCTCAGCTTCTTGGTATTTTCTTCCAAAGTCATACTATATTTACTCTGTTTTATTTCTACTAATTCTCAATCCATTTCCTTCAAGAACTATTCTCTACTCATCCAACCTATTATTAACTTCTACATTTTCTTTTACTAAAACTAAATCAGCAAATATCATACACCATATTACCTCAGAGAAAAAATAAAATATGTTAATATGGATGTGTTCACACGAGAAAAATCGCGTTCAACCGCCTTCGATCGCTGGTGTTTAATTTTTCCGCGGTCAGAAGTGGTTGATCGCCAAAATTAGACTGCCTATTTCCAATGGTTCTGTTCAGACGACGCGTTTAAATCGCCGCGATTACATGCGTTCATTCAACAATTTACCATTCAAGTGTGAGCACTGCAATTATTTTGATTTGATTATAATAATATTGATTATAAAAATCATTATAAAATTATATTAATTATTAATATGTTTATATTATATTATTATATCCTACCAATAATTATAATGGGATTTGACAATGATGAATTTATTTTAGAAATTTCCGCTGAGGAAAGCATTTGGAATATAAGTAAGAAATAAATTAATACTTGTAATTATTTAACAAATAATTACTATTGTCAGTAGGTAAGTTTATTTTGTAGACAGCGATGATTCAGTTTTACATAATTTTATTAACATTAAAGCGAATCAGCTAATAACATACCAATGAATCGAATGACGAGATTGACATTCGATAATATTGAAAAAACTCATCAGGGTGTGATCGCAGAGTTAAAAAATTATCTTGAAACTGACCTTCGTTGATCCTTTTCATATTTAGTGGATGCACCCAATATTTTCTCTTGTTGGTCAATTTTTGTTTTAACTGTCGTCTTTTATATAAACTATACACTATACAAATTGCTTCAACATCATCTAAGGTCTCCATTTAATAAAACGATGAAATATAATGTATTTAAAGACGTATTAAATACAACAGAGTAACAGACACAGTATTACAGTTTACAAACCACGTTTTCTATACGACTAATGTTATAAGTTCAAACGACAACAAATACATTTTGAAATTGGCGGGTATTCGAAGGCGTTTTAATCGCACACGATCTCCTTGTGTGAATGCATACACAGGAGCAGTTTTAAATCGTCGTGATTTTTAACCGCAACCGCGCGCGATTAAATCGTCCCGTGTGAAACCAGCTTAACAATGTCGTTTATAATTTGGGTAAATAAGCTGATGATTTTTTTTATGTTTTTGTCGCCAAAGAAATTCACTTATGTAAGAATTTAACATTGACCGATGGGTTCCTGAATGTTTTTTATTTAGTTCATTAGCCGATCGCCATAACGCTCAATATTTTGTATATGTGCCCCGGTATCTGGCTCTAAAAAATTATATTTGTGATTGACCTGCATATGCTGAAATGCATTATTATGTTTTAAAGAATCGTAGCTCTTCCAGCAATCTGATTTGATAATAGAACCTGCAGCGATGTGGTTCTCAATAATCGGATTTCTTCATCATTGCACACCGAACATAATATATCGTAGTTGAAACGAGCTATAGTCGATCAGGGAACTGATTTTTGGCAATGAAACGTGACAATATCGTGATAAATATAATGGGGTACGATAACGGAATCGGTATATCCCGACTAGGGCTGCGCGGTTGTTTTAAATAAACGATAATTGAAATCGATTAGTCGGTTATTTTCCAAGCCTTATAAATAATTGATATAATCGAAATTTGATTATTCAATTAATAATCGAAAGACGTTTATTCGATTAAATTATTGAGATGGTTTAATAATTTAAATTATAACAGATAATTTCGATTTTATATTTATACATTATATATTTACGAAAAAGAAATTATATATGAAAGATAAATATAACTTGTAGAATGTATCATTAAGCCGGGTTTACACGCAACGACAAATCGTAACGATTTGATTGACAATTTATCGTCGTTTTTGTTGTTCTAATTAATCGAAAGAGTGAATACTGTTTACACCCTACGATTTCTTGTCCAATATTCTTTGTTGATCGCGATTCATTCAGACTTCAGTTTGCCAACCTTCTCCATGAACAGCCAATAAACTAAATAAAATTGTAGCGATAAATGGTTGCAACATGTTATAACCGATTATAATTTAATAATGATAATAACCGATTATAATGTATTAACTTATAATAATCGATTATAATTTATGTATCGATAACAACTGATAATAATCGAAATAATGTTCTACATATCAATTATACGGTAATAAAATAATCGCGCAGTGCTAATCCCGACCGCCGCCTCCGGCCGGCCGACCGCTGGGGTACGATAACCGTAAAGTACCTTAATATTTTATAATAACATGATACATAATAATATAATGCATGGTCTTAGACAATTTGGAACCGTGAAATAATACCAGTGCTTATTAATAATTTAATATTTATCAATTATCAATTATTAATTATATATATATATATATATATATATATATATATATATATAATGTACCTTATATACCTTATATATATATACATAAATACATACTATACATTCACATTTAATTATTTAGATTTCTTATTTGTTAAAGTATTTTCAGTATTTTATAGATTCTTTATTTGAACATAATTTATACTACTAATTTTAATAGGTATTACTCGCAGCTTCATATATTTCAATCAAAATGCCTAAAAATAAACTGATTATAACACATGAACGATAATTATCGTCAGGGCATTTTTTAAGTATGTTTTCTGTGTCCAAATGGACACCCAGTTAAGACTAGTTGGACACCCAGTAATGAAATAATTCGCCCACTGGGTGTCCTGACGTCCTGTATCTAAATGATACAGAAAAAATGTAATAGTTGTTTGTTGGTAATATTATTAATTATATATTTCAAAATTAATTTTTTTAAACTTCATTATCAGAAAATAAAAATGGTTTTCTTGCAAGGCAACACTGGTAGCCTTTAGGTCGTAATCATGATAAAGTAAATTTACTTGGCTTAATTTACATGGTGGTCGTAATCAGACTTTTCGGAAAGTGTCCGTAACACAGATATATAGTATATATGTATATATATGAGTGTTCTTATTTGAAGTGATAAGTGATTACATCTTTTCTGTAATACTATTATCAGTATTATTTATCTAATGTGTTTTACTCAAGGTTTAAGATATATATATAGTATATCTTAAATCGTGGTTTTACTATCGTGAACCTGATTTGTCCACTTATAAGCATCGTGACTTCATCAGTAAATTTTTCAGAAAAAAAAACCATTTTAGCCATTAATGAAATATAATATGTATTTTTAAATATAATATATAAGAACAAAGTTTGTATTAATTTTATAATTTGTTGTTTTTTTTTAATTAATAAATGTTAGTTAATTTTTTTTTGAAAAGTGGACACCTAGTAAAATATCACTAAAAAATGCCCTGATTATCGTTCGATAAACCGTGAAAATTAATTGTATTAAATTAAGATTAAATTGCATTAAATTTGCCTTCTGATTGGCAGTACTTAATAAGGGATGAACCCAAAATTTTCGATTTTTCTGTTTTTCTTTTTATACTAATCAATTATAACTCATATAGAGTGACAATGTTATCTATCTATTGCAGTATGTATTTAGAGATATATTGAATTATTAAAAAATAAAAAAATTGTATCACAATCACTATATTTGTTGACGTGTATTTTGTGTGAATGTAGAATTACAAATGGCAAAATATAGTATAAAAACATACTATTGTCCGATAAATATCGGTCATATGTTCTGCCAACTATAGTACCGTACGATGATCGTGTGCAACGGCCATAAATGTAACCGATTTCTATGATCGCGGCGGACGTGCGCGGCGACGACCGCTTCGAGGGCAGTCAAATCGCACGAGCCACGCGGCTAATTAATAATACATTTTAATAAATGTTCAACGTTCGAATTTTTTTAACACTGTGTGACACAAAATGTCTTTCTTAACTAGGTTCAATTCATAATTAAATTTATCCTAGCTTAATCTCAAGAATTCCTTGAATTTGGTTTTGTCTCGCCATAAATGTTTTTCAATCAGGACACTGAAAAATCCTTCAGATTTCCTGGCTAAGTACATTTCATGCACTTAATTTTTTGACAGAACGTATTTTATGATAGCTTGTTCTTTTATTTGTTATAAAAGAAGTAGTTTTAAGGTACATTTTTGTTTTTTTTGCTAAATGTATGGCTAAACTAATAATATTTTAAACATATTTATGATTATACAAGTACAACCTAACCAAACAAAGAACTTGATACAACTGCGTATACATGCCTAATTATTTTAGTGAACCTCGCGTCAAATTCAAATCGCGGCGCGTTGGCCGCGCGTCTTTAAACGCGTCCTTAGGAATCACACCTTTAATAGACCAACTGAATTGCCATGTGTATCTCTTCTAATTAACCATTCTTTGTCCATATCCGTTTTTGTCTTTCTTAATTCAACTTGTAGTTCATCTATGATTGATGAAATTATTATGGTTAAATAATATTTCCAACTTTGTTTTACGATACGGCGACGGTTCATCATATACTTCATCACAACTAGTAATTAACTTTTTATGTAAAAGTAATATATTATTCACTTCTAATAATCACTATTATTAATTATAAAATTTAATATTATTATAAATACAGTATTATCAATGATTATCATATTATATTACTATCTACTAATACTATATATCTTGTGTAAGCATCAAAAGCTTATGCCTAGTTTACACGCTGCGTAGTACTTGTCATTAGTACTTGTCACTCGCACTAATACCACACGTGTAAACATGTATGAGTAGTGCTTAGTATTAGTAAAAATGCGAGTGCGAGTGAATAGAACGTCGTTCTATTTACTAATGACAAGTAGCTACCCCCTCCACGACTCTATTCTACTCGCGGTTGCACTCGCAACGTGTGATCGCATGATGATAGTATTAGTGCTTAGTTGAAGTGATAAGAGAATATTTGTTTTATCACGTGCTGTCCTGCAGTTTATTTTTGTTAGTTTATTAAGTTTTTTAATACAGAATTCACAATGTCAGAAAAGTGGAATGCCGAAACAACTATCAAATTCATTCAAGAGTTTAAGCAATATGAATGCCTCTGGAATGAATGGTTTCCAGTTCATCTATTAAAGCTGATATTATTATGTTTGAATAATATTTAAAACTTTGTTTTATAACACTACGACGGTCCATTTCATTTAGTACATTAATAATGTTCAGTAGTCACTACAATAAATAATAAATCATCTGTTATCATAATGTTATAACTTATTTATTATTTACTATTAACCAATACTATGCACAAATCAGTTGTGCGTGTGACCGATGGATCATTAGTGCCAGTGACAAGTAATAGTGTGAGTGACAAGTACTACGCAGCATGTAAACTAGGCATTAGTGCTAGTGCGAATGTCGTGATAAACGCTCAATGCAAAAGTGTGAGTATGAATATTCAGTGCGAGTGACAAGTGACTAATGATTAGTACTAAGCTTCGTGTAAACCCTGTATGAAGTATTACGAAGTGATGAACGCAAAATCTCTGAACACATGCACGCGTCTGCTACTCGGCGAGATTATTAAAAACTAACGGCGAACGAAAAAAATTAAATTGTAGTTGTAGGTAATTGTAAGTAATTGTAGGTAGTTGTAGGTTGAATTGTAGGCTAATAATAATGTGAAGATTGCGGTCTACTGGATGGTGTGGCGTGCGGAAAACCAATAAATATTATTTTTATAAATTAAAAAATATTGTTAGTATTTTTTAATAGTTATTTAAGATTTTTAATAATTAGATGAATGGGTAGCGGTGTCGTATGCTATCTACGCAATAAATACTGTTGTCGTATGCTATCTACAAATACTATTTATCATCTGATGATAACTATATAATCGTAATAATATTTATCTACATATACATCTACAGAGCTGAAACTCTAACTATGAAATGTTATTGGTGGCATATAATGGTGAAATATGGTATAAAATCACATGGTGCCACTAATTTGCTGGAAAGGCAGTTTAAAGAAGAATGGTGACGCTCCATAAATACAACAAGTACGTTCGAAACATTTTTTAATAATACAAAAATCACTTTTTAACTTAAATTAAGAACATTCATTGACAATCTTCATTTATTTATGAAGTGCTCTGGTTTAAAACGAAGTAAGATTTTTTTATATAATTATACGACATAATTTATACGTAAATAGCAAATATGTAGGTAACATTTATTGCGTAGATAGCATACGACACCGCTACCAATGAATGTATTGAGTTTGATGTAATATATTTTTAATTGTAATTTTAATCTTTGCAAATTACTTTATTTATTTTACGTTATTAAATATAACAAATCAGAAGGATAACATACACTACTGTTAAAGTATACAATGATACAATAATACATATAATAATTAAATTAATATGTGATTAATTGTCTTTAATATATAATTATTATATGATTGATAATTATTATTTAATTGAATATATCATTTATATTCACAATGCCATGTAATATAAAAATAAACAAGAATCTTTTTGTTACAAAAGTTATACTGTTTTTATAATTTATTTTATATTTTCTAACAAATGTGCTGGTGATATAATGATTAAATTAACTTTTATATTATATTATTGTAAGTTTTTCTTACCAAAAGTTATCGATTTAAATTTAAATGTACGAATATACATTTTATTTATACTATCACACACCAAAGAACAAAAATGTTATTGTATATCTAGTTTCACAAGTCTCAATTATTTTATTGATATAATTTGAATATCAATTGTATGCAAAAATTATTATATTATATATATTTTATTAGTTATAACATATTTATTTTTTAATATAATTAGTATTGGTTAGTACTTACTGGATTATATTTTGTTATCTACTAATATTTTTGTTTACAAGGAAGTCTACTCATGTAAAATTGTATTTTTCTATTTAATGTGTCGCATAGATAGATCATTTTATGTAGATCATATATCTTAGTATTTATGTTAGATTTAAAATATAATGAAATCTTAAAAAAAAAAAAATAATATTTTTGAAAAATCTATTATTTTTATATAAGATAGAGACTGAAAAGAAGGATGATAAATATATATTTTAAAAAGTATGATTTTGTTATAAATAGTTTCAAATTAATAGTTGGATTTCATCATGATGATGCTCTAGCCTAGAGAGACTTTGGGTGTCTATGACTAAGTGTATGGTAATTATTTTGGTGAACAAATAATGTAAAATCAATATTAAATTACTTGGTGTTTTATTTAAAAATACAATTTATCTTAATGTTTTTAAACTTGTTCAGAATGACCCATTTCTACGTTTTACTAGCAGACAGCAGACGGATCGATTTTACAACTATCTTTGTGTATGCACATCAGGATGTTTTGAATACTAGTAATCTGCGAACTTATGTAAAAAATTCCAACATATTAGTTATATATGTATATAAATACATATTCTTAAACAGACAAGTTGATTTTATCGATTTTGAATAATAACTCACTAGTTTTCATCTGTTTAATTAGTTGATGGCACGTAAAAATTGAATTATAGTTAAAGTATTAAAATAATTAAATTTTTTTTAAGTAAACATAATTTTTTAAATTTTATAAATTTATGAATGTTGATGAGATGAATGTCATAGGTTTGATTAAGCATTTTTATTTAAGATTATAAGTTTCTTTAGGAATTGAAACAAAAGCATATTATGACCATTATATAATGACATTTCAAATTTAAATAACGGTTTTCGGTAATTGTTAATCACTGGTACTGGTGGTATTTCTAACCATTGTCAAAAATATTGTACATTGTTATTTATAAATATAGTTTTTATAATAAATTAACCTACCAATGAACCTTACCAAAAATTCCTTAATTTCTATTAGCTCTTAATAATATATTCATTTTATGTATGATAAGTGGGGTTGTTAAAGTATTTTTGATAATAATAAACGCTGTCCTCTGCAGAAATAAGCTCAATATCATTGATATTTCATTACCTTCTTAATTTCAGATTATGAAAGTATTAAAGTTATAAAAAAATTAATTAATTTTTGATTTGTTGAATATTGTTTAACCCCGTTATTATTTATATTTAAACCTAACAAGATGGTTTATATCAATTTATAAAACTGTTAAACAATAGATTTTATATTAATGGTTTTTATTAGAAGTTTATAATTTTATAATACAGTAGAATCCGCTTATTACGATGCCGTATATAACGATATTCCGGATAAAACGATTCATAGCCATGTATTCGGTTGGTTTTATAATCCACGTAGGTAATGTTTTCGTCATCCGGATACAACGAATTTCGGATATTACGATCTGATTTTTTAGGTCCCTGGAAGATCGTTTTAAGCGGATTCTACTGTACGTTGTATGCTCAAACTTTGAAGTTAATTTTTAGAAGTTTGTATTAACACTAAATAATTTTATTTATAGTACTGTATATAGCAGATTTATGTTATAAAAGACTTAAGACTGGATATGAAAATAATATTAAAAAGATTTTACTCACCTTGGCATAAGACAATTATTTAAGTTTTCTTAATTAAAATTCGCTAATAATATTCATTACATTCATGTATTAATTTTAAGCAGTGTTAGAATTTTATTTTATTTATCGCTCTTAATTGTTATTGTTCATAAACCAAAATGAAGTGGTTTTATAGATCTCTTTTAAGTTATTGTTAAAATAGAAGATAAATGTATCCAAATTTAAGTGTTAGTGTATAAAATTATAAATTTATTAAAAAAAAGAACCTAATCCTGTAAGACATCGAGACAAGCAGTTGTTGAATCATTAACCTTATTATTAGAATAAATTCGAAAGAAATAAATAGCGATAAATTATAGAATTTAAAAAACGATTTAGATTGAAGATCAGTTAATATATTTTATTTTTTTGAGGGGATTTAAAAGAGAAACTATTTTCCCTCCTGTGTAACGTTATGGTTTTTTTTTTGTTTGATTTGGTTATTACTAATAAGAGTAAAAAACTGGATAAATAAAGTATAATTTAAGGGTTTAAATCAATGTACTTTGAATGTTTACAAAATGTTGGTAAGTATTAAGCGATTTTAGGCCAAAAATACATTTTTGCACTATTAAGGCAGTTAATTGCATGTTTTTGCAATTTTTAAGTTATTAACTGCACATTTTTTTGATTTTTACTGCATGAAAATCCGGTCTCTAGTTATTAGTTATTAATTATTGGTTATTAATTGGGTAATGTGAAACACGTTAAGTTAGGTAAGGGTTATGGTGGTTTCTTCTCTTAAAACAGTTCTGTCCAGGAAGCGAAATTGCTACCGCGGCCGGTGACATATTTTTAACCGGCGACTGTGGAATTATACATAGCTATCATATCCTGCTCAACTACGACGACCTTTATCATATAAATGTAAATTATGTGTGCCGATATTTAAATTAATTTATGTCATAATTAGAAGTTCAAAACAAGTAAAAACCCAAAATAAGGTAATTTACATATTTTATTTGACAAAAACTGTACTTCAATTATATTTTACAAAGTTAATAGTTTATAATTATGAAAATGATCGGTAATGCCATTTTTCAAACTTAATCTTTTTAATAATTCAAATATTTAAATTTTTAATACGTAAAAAATATATTTTTGTTAACTAACTGTGTCCCGAACTTGGAACATATTTACATGAAACATTAATAGCTTATTTAGTAATATCGGAAAAAACAGTTATTGTAAAATCAATACATTATTTTTCGTATTCTTCTTTTTGTAAAAAAAATTATGTTTTGTTCATTACCAATTGTATTGGTATAAAAAAATTAATAAATTAAATCGAGTTTGAACTAATGAAAACTAATATATAAATATATTATTTAATGTGAGAAAAATAAAATGATTAATTTTATTCTATATTAATACTAAATTTAATATTACTAATTTAAATATTGTATGAATACATGGCGTTATGTTGGTTTGGTTGATCTTTAAGTAATTGTGTTCTACGAGTGTCAAAATTGTTATGATTTTGATGAATAGTTTGCACATTTTCGGTGGAATGTAGCCTATAGTGAATTTATACTTTGTAAGTTATAACTCATTGGCAAAAATTGTATCATGAAGATTAATATCTGTAAGGCCGAGCGCCCACCAAAGTAACGTGACGTGTGGCGTGACGTGTGGCAAGTGATACAGCAAACACGTAACAACAAAATGACGAATGGTGTGACACAACGCCTACCTATGTATCTAGAAACTAATAACACCAGTTGTCAATATGTCTTCTTCTTCATCGGACGACGAAAGTGTTTTGGCTTTAGTAAATTTATTCAATGTTAATAACGCAAATAATAAAAAAAGACAGTATTGGTTGGGTTCATCCATACTTGAAAAAGAATCTAAAAATTAAACGTAGTGTTTTTTATGTATTCAAAGAATTACATACCTATCCAGAGCGATTCCAATCATTTTAAAGAATTAATACAAATACATTTAGTTTATTACTTCAAAAAGTAGGACCATTGATTAGGAAGCAAGATACTACAATATTTTCCAAAACACTTGTCACTCTAGTCGGTAAAAACACGTAACACGTGGCAAAAAATGGAACACGCTGCATTTGAATGACACCGAAGTAACATGTAGTTTGTCATATCACTGTCGTATCACTTTAGTTGGCGTTAAATCTATTAATTACATTGTTTTAATACAAAATAGCGTGCTAGATGCATGCTACTTGCTACTTTACTTGCCACGCCACACGTCACGTTACTTTGGTGGGCGCTCGGCCTAAGTGTTCATGGTATGCGTATACAGTATGTATTTCATTTATGCTATCGCTTACTCAGGTGGTACTCCTCATTTAATAATATTATTTTTATAAGAATCTTTCTTATACGTGATTCTGGAATCCAGAATCGAGGTGTGTAATTATAGTTTTTAGTTGTTTAGTGTTTTATTATTATTATTATTAATGATATGTAAAGTTTTCTCGAGATCAATGATTTTATATTTTTGGTGTATCTTTGTACGAGAATAAATTTAACTGTCTATTTCGAGAATATTTTAAATATTTAGAATTAAAATATTAATATATATACAGTGTTATAAGAAATATGTATAAAAAAGGTTTCAAATGTTGTAAAAAATAAAAAACACATTTTTTTAAAAATTAATATTCAATTAAAATTTATATGAATTAGAAAAGAATAAACAAATAAGCAAAGGAATATTAATGTGACCTAAAAAAAAAGTCGTTTTCGAACTAAATCGACGACTCTCGTGATCTACGTAAAATGCGCTGTTGATAACAATCGTACTCTCGCTTGCGAAACGTTAATGTTTTTCAATACCTACGTTTGTGAAACAATCCTAATGAAAAATGGTTATTGACTACTTGAAAAATGTAAATGTTTTTGTGTCAATATTTGAGTTATAAAATTAATAATTAAAGATTTAAAATATCCCGTTCGAAAAATAATTCTAAGACAGTGTAGCAATAAGATGTCATAAAAAGATTTAAAATAAAATATAGCAAAAGATATTCGTACATTTCCATATAAATAAGTCAGTTTTAAAATCGAGAAGTGTTCTTTTTTAATTTAGTGTACCATAATGATGGCCTAATCCAAAATTGTTGCTGACTGAAATGTCATTTAAAAGGATGAAAATATGGTTGTTTGATTGCTATTGATTTATTTATAGACATAAATGTATTTTATTTATGTTAATGAAATTATAATCTAAGAAACATTTTGACTACTTAGGTATATAGGTTTTTTATGAATGTGTTGGTTTTGTCTTATCATATTGTAATGATCAAACAACATATTCATTTAATACGAGTATAATGTAACACATTCATTACAAATACGGATGCATCCGAGTTCCGTCCCAAGAACCTTTTTCTATACAAATTCCGTCTCTGTTAAAAAAATGTATATACCAATTCTGTCCTAATCATTTTTATAATTTAGTCTTAATAATAATTAATTATTTGACTGTATTTATACAAATTATTTATTATATTTAGTACATAATGATTTTTTTTTTTTCATTAATAATTATACAAATAATTTGTATAATTATTAATAATAATAAAAAAAAATTATCATGTACTAAATATAATAAATAATTTGTATAAATATAGTCGTCATAAAATTTATTCAAAAAATATAAGTATAAGTTAGGTTAGGTTAACTGCCATATTATTAATAGTCAAAAAACATAAATATTTAAAAATTTGTAATTAGATTGAATTTATAGAATATTTGTTTTACAAATTCCAATCGTGACCGGAACTGTATTCATACATTTTTTCTTTGGTAAAATCTTCTTTGGTTAATATAGGTTTCCTTCGTTTTATAGTACTTCTTAGTTTGATGTAGGAATCTTGTTGAACATATTTCAAAGCTTCTGTAAATTGATAAATATTGAGGTGGGCATGATTAACATCCCATTGAATTTAGAATGAAATGATTAATTGAAATTACAGTTATTCATGTTACGTAAAGTACTATGTGAAAATTCAGCTCATATACGAGGTGGAAAAGTAGATTCAGGTGAAATATAATTATCAACTAAGTAATCCAAAAATAAATCAACTTTTTCATCAACTGGTTTGATTCCCATCAGATTAGAAGCAAAAAAATCACCTACTTCATTTAATTTTAAAAATGGCAATCCAAATATGTACTTTGAAAATCTACTAATCTCAGGATTATCATTTCTAAAAAGAGTGGACAATTTTAGATCTTGAATTTTACGTCACCAAGATTGCCCTAAGTGAAATTTACATCCTTTTAAATTTATTTCTGCCCATATGCGAGGTGGAAAAGTAGATTCAGGTGAAATATAATTATCAACTAAATAATCCAAAAATAAATAAACTTTTTTATCAACTGGTTTGATTACCATTAGATTAGAAACAAAAAAATCACCTACACTTCATCTGGTGTTAAAAATGGCAATCCAAATATGTACTTTAAAAATCTACCAATCTCAGGATTATAATTTCTAAAAAGAGTAGACAATTTTAGATTTTGAATTTTATATCACCAAGATTGCCCTAAGTGAAATCTACATCCTCTTAAATTTATTTCTGGCTAAACTGCATAAATGGCAATATGCATAGTATTAACAAAATCTGTGTAAATGGTTTGCAGTGTAAATTGTAACTGGAGCTTATCACATTCTGTATTTAAAAATTTAAACTCATGTTGATACGTGTTTTTTGCTTTGTCTGGCAGTGAAAAAAATACTAGTGGAATACAACTATTTGGTTATTTTTATCCATGAATAGTAAAAAATTGTTTAAACTGTTTTGTTTCGCTGGTTTTTTACAAATATGATCAACAGCTCTTTTTTTTTAATTTTTTATTTAGTTTTTGACGATTTAAATTAGTTTCTTCAGTTTTATCATAGCTGTGATCCAAATTTTTGAATACAATTTCTTTATTTTTTCCTGATGTAAAACCTGTTATCAAAGAAATGGTGCGTAGCAATTATTTATTGTTTTTATTGAGGTATTTTAGAAAATCATACGATCTATATATTTACAAGTTTAAGGAATAATTAGAGAATATTTAAAAGTTTTTTTAGAACATATTAGCATCATATTTTAAGCTTTTAAGAACCTAAAAATGTGATCTTTAATTATTACAAATTTAGTTTTCTTACCAATTTTTATATATGCTTTGCATTGTTTTTGAATACACTTCCATTGTTCAGTATTGTTGCTTAATTCATTGTGAAAACAAAATTTAAATTCATTTTTAATAATTAAAGTTTTACCTTTTTCTCTGTACCAGGGGCGTATTTAGGGTTGTAAAACAGGGGGGCTAAATCCCTATGAAAATTACAAACAAAATTCTTACTTTTAGTTATTACCTATATTTGTTTTATATTATTATTTGTTTATTTATAATTAAAGTAACATTATTTAATTAAGTCCTTTTTGTTTATTCCATTAAACATAATTCATTAAAAAAGACAAATTTGAAAACAACATAGCAATTTACAATGAATATATAAATGTTATTATATTATCTTATAAAACAATTTCTCAAATAGATATATGTACAATAGTAATATTTTGTCATTAGATTTAAAATGTAGTCATAGTAGTCATACAAATTACATTACATACCTAATATTACAATTTTAATTTTCTTGGCTTTTTGGCAAACTCATTGAGAATTTTTTCTTTGTTTAAGTTCTGTTAAGTGTTCGTTATTTAATATGATATAATAGTTCTTCTTATCATTTATCATTGTTATCACCATGATCAATAGCGAGTTTTCGCGCTTAACTAAATATTATATAATAGATAAGAGATATAGAACTTTTCGGTAGCAGTGGAAGCTGGTAATAAAAATCACGGCCAGACACTGAGATAGATAAAATATTTTATCTATCTTAATGCCACCAACTAAGATTTCTTGAAATATTATTGTATTGGCTACAACTGGAGTTATTACACTAGTTAAAATTTACAGAATATAAATACATATTTTGGTATAACTAAAATTGATTAGGAGGGCTATTCTGGTAACTTGGGGGGGGCTAAGCCCCCCTAGCCCCCCCCCCCCCCCTTAAATACGCCCCTGCTCTGTACATATAAATTAAATGACTCGGACACGCACAAATAACGACTGAAAAATTTATTTGGTTCAATAGCTGAAATAATATTATCTTTGTTATCTTTGTTTCTAAATAATATGATATAGTTATTTATTCCATTTGAAACGGGACGGATTTGGTATATCTATTTAAAAAACCTGGGACGGAACCAGTATATCTTTAAATTACATTTTTATTTTTGGACAGAACTCGGATGCAACCACAAATACAATATACTGATTATTTTGTATACATAAAAACAAAAACTACTCACAATACTATATTATTATTATATTTTTGTGTAAATGATCTTTATTAAAATTATAATTTGAGTATTATTAATAATGCTGGGATTTCAATGTTTTAAAAAACATAATATGCATTAAAAAATGGGTTAAAGAAGTATTTATTTTAGTTTAAAACCCATGTAATAAAAATCTTGTATATTAAATTGAATTTATTTAATATAATAATAATAAAATATATACCTTCTATTTGTTTAAAATTAAAATTTTATTTAAATTAAATCTATTTTATAATTTGCTGTTATGATCATTGTTGAACTCCTGTACATAGAAACATTTCTTTTGATTGCTTTACTTTTGTTCTATTTTTAATAAAATATGGTATGCTCGTATTTGTTAGTTTATCAATTTAGTAGATTACAATACTAAATGTGCAGGTTTTGAGCTAACAGATATTAAAATGTGTCATCAAATATCCTAATATTTCAGAATTTATAAATAAATTCTGTTAAATGATCTAAAAACTTTAAATATACTCTAAAATGCATTTAAAGTTAAATTTGTCATAAAATGTAAAAAAAATAAAGCTACATTAAATAATTCAGTTCCATTTTTTTTAAATCCCAGCCCTAACTATCATTTAATAATATAATTTAGTATGTCATAGTGGTTCTTTTCATATATATATTTTTTCACAGGCAAATTATTTTTTTATTTAAATTAATTCCAAATACATGATTTATTGTGTTTATTTTCATTGTTTTATAAATTGTACTAAAAAATGTGACGAACTTACCGTAAGTTTTGAAATTGAAAATTATTAATTATACTTAAAAATATGTAGATATTTTGTATTTAAATTTAGGTTACCACTCTTAGATTTATTGATAAACAATACACAGAAGGACTGTAATTAAATTGTAGGATAGAAATCTCAATTTGTTTTGATAATTATATTATTTGTGTACAGAGTTATAAAATATATTTTTCTTTTATCCTTTTACATACAGCAGTTGTTTAGATTATAATCTATAATTATATTATTTAACTATAACTATACATTCTTAGATGATTTGTGTAATTTTGTGAATACTTAGCCATACATTTAACAGCATCTAATTTTTGATTTAAAACCTTTTCATTTTTAATTGATATTAATAGAAATATTTTCTTGTTTGCTTGTTATATTTTTTGATTCTTTTGGTCAGTTATCCGTCTAGGTAAATGAAATAACATAATATATTCTATATAGTATAAAAACATGCCACATTTCCTGTAACCGGACGTGTACGGCAATGGTCGACTGTACGAGTGAGTGCATACACCGACTATCATTATAATGGCATACAACATTAGACGCCATGTTCTCCACCATTCAGTAGCGGGATATGGAATCAGTTTTACAAAATATACAGAGTGTTGATAATGTTACGTTTTCAGTGGTGTTCTTTATATTTTTCTCAGAATAAAATTGTAGAATCGTATATGGAGAAATAATAAATACTTAAAATCATGATTTTTATTGATTCTTGTTATTTATAGTGTTCAGTGATTCATTGATCGTTAATCATCACACAAACATATTTGGATGGTTTAATAATATATTAATTTATAAACTATTGAGAAATCGTTTTGTAACTCTTGTAATTGTATCGTAGTGTCTATACCATTTTTTTTTTTTTTATATTTCCGTACTTATAATTGAAGTGTATATGGGACCAATTATTATATTTTTTTTTACGAAACCCTGGTGGCTTTGTCGCCAATCAATTGATTAAAGCAATGGTTTTTTTTATTTCTTGTTTTAAAGATTATCTAATAAGAATTTGAAGCGTTCTGTATTCGCTGAGTGAATAATGGAATAGGAGGGTAATGGTATTTACTCCTTCACTGCATTCTCTTGCAGCAGCGGCGTCGTAGTTGTTGATGGAATGGATTAACAACTGAGCATGTGCGTTGACGTCGTCGGATGTCGGTGACTGTGAACTACATACTAGTCTACGAATATAATATGAAGACGAAAACAGAATCGTCGTTACTGTGACCAATGATGTACGGATGACAGTGCGTATGCACGCACGCACGCACACGTATGCCACATTATTCTACCGGACGTTTCCTTTTACAGACAAATTCATTTGTAACGTGTGGAGGAAGTACGCGATTGTCATTGTTTTTAGTGAACTTGGTGGTGGTGTTGTGCAATAGAGAAGAGTAAAAAAACAAATTGTACGTATATATAGTGAGTTGACTGGTTTCCACTCACTCCCAAATCTGGAGTAGACTTCTGTATATCATCATATCTGTTTTGTATTCATATTAGTGTGCCTGATTTTGTCCTAATAAAGGCTAATAACTAGTGAGTTACGATCGTTAAGAAAATATCGTACATTACACCGATTAACTTACGCGACCATCATTGTATTATTGTACAGTACACAGTATAAGAGTCAACACGGCAATTATATTTGAAACCCTAGTTTACCAATATGCCTAGTTGGTACCTTCTCCAGTTTCCTTGCATCCATTAGTCAATGCGATATCGTGCTTGTTTATAATAAAAACTGTATTAAGTGCGTATTAATGCAATTGTGATAACGTGTAATATGTTGGTACATTTTTTATTTGTATGACGTTCATAGTGTTTGTCTTGAAATTATGTTAAAAAGTGTACGATGAATAAGAAATATTAATTTTATCATTTTAAATGTCTTTCACATTAAATGCGCGCTCTAATTAGCGCACGTATCGAATCACTTCATTATGGGTCAGACTAGAAACACCGTATGTGGTTGAATATCATATTACATACTATATTGGCCTCGGCGAATAAACTGTCTAATGTGAATAGGCAGATAAATAGACATCGTCACACAAACCTGTTTCATTTTAGTTGTTGCAGACGGATATTTTTTCCAAAATAATTAAAATACGTACCAGACTATAAGATATTTTGACTTGGTTTATATAACATAAATCGTTGTCTATTATATTGATCGTTTCAATTCGATTAATTAGTAGTGTTTAAAATTGTTTTCATGTCCGAACAATTCGCCCATTAACTATTTGAATCTGAAGTCCTCTGTCGTAATTTACATTAATTTATAATTTTTCTATGAAAGATGTGACCGACTGTTTACCCTTTCATATATTTGTAAATAATCCTGTTAGGAACTAAATCTTCATTCATTAAATTGTTTAATTTTGTTTCAAACCCATTAAAATATATTTAAAATCGGAATTTTGAAAATAATCTATTTTAAATATATAGATTTATATGTCTAAGTATGTTTTTTGATTTTTCATAGTTCATATTCATTTTTATTACCAAACATCACGAAATTAATATTGTAATTTTTGTATTTAACAATACTGACAATACAATCATACCCAACTAAGTTGGTAGCTGGTTAATATATGAATTTTATTGTGAATAACATGATTTAAGCGAAGAGCTAATGAGGACTAATCCTTAACATCTAGAATCTCGTCTAGAATTTAATAATGGCTTTATTATGATTATTTATTGCCTTGTTAAGAGGAAAGCTTTGAAAGGGACAAAGTGTTATTTTCAGTGGGACGTCAACCAGGGGCGTCTCCAAACCTTGGCTGTGGGGGGGGGGGGCGAAATAATAAAAAAAAATTAAAAACATTTTATTGGTTTAAACAACATAATATACACATATACAAATATAACAAAAAAATATAGACAAGTTTTTAAAAAAATGTACCTAAGAATTATGGGTATTTTGTAAGACAAAACTAGAACATCGCCCGACGTATGGGGGGGATCGCCCCCATCGCCCCCCCCCACCCCCCTCAGGGACGCGCCTGACGTCAACAGTAATTATCAAACAGATAAATTATTATATCGATATATAATATAATATTATTGTGTGCAACTTGACATAACTAATACAACGTTCATTTATTATTTAAATTTCTCAAAATATTTCATCACATGATTTTAGATTTACATTAAAATCACGTGTATGTAAATCATACATGTACGTCAAAGATTTTTTTGTATATATATAATTTCAACGTATTACTTTTTTATATCTTATTCTGCAATGAAATCATAGTGACATAGGTGTACGATTTCAAGAATATTTGTTATTCTAGTAATGAAACACTAGTTAAATAACAATATAGATAATACTATTTTATTTTCGTTTTCTCAATACTTATAATCTATTTAAAATAAAAAAAGCTTTTAGAATATATTGCATTTCTTTATGGCTTTGTGTTTGGAAAATGTTTTTAAATTTGTGTGAATATTTTAGTAATATTTGTAAGAATATCAAGTTTATTAGTTTGTAGTAAAAATATTGGGTAGTGCATTCTTGTTTAAAAAAATTGACTTTATAAACTAGTTTTTATAGGTAATTTCCCAGGAAGTTTTTTTGAAATTTAGTTAAATATTATATATAACTTAAATGTCATTATCATAGAACGTAATTATTGTGAGTAGAATTATGTTAAGAAATTTGGATCGAAACATACTATAATAGACATTGACATTATATATATATTAAGAATTGTGTAATTAGAAACAATTGTACTTAGTATGTTTAATTAAGGTTAGTTTTTATTATTGTGTAATGTAATTTTTAGCTTGTCGTTTTTCATTGAAATTATTTAAAAATGCAAATGGGTAAACTATAAGCATATATATCATACTATAATTATAAAAGTGATATTACTCAGCATTATATTAGTTAGTTAAATTTTTCACTTGTATCGTTTTAAGCACATATTTAAATAAATCAAACTAGGATTAAATGAAGCTATACATAAATATACGTAAAATATGATAAGATAAAATAACTTATTTGATTTAGATTTATAATTGCCTTAAATGCAATACAATTGCATGTATAAATATAACATGTTACATATTTAAATGTCTGGTATAATGTAAATATTTAAAATGTTTTTTTTATTTTTTATTATTCTAGAATGGAATATGATTAAGTGTAATTCTTATCGGGTGTAGTTTTTTCTGATGCATGATTGAGCCTGACCCTTTAATTTTATTTTTAAACATTGTTGTCAAATGTTCATACATGATCGATAATGTAAAGTTTTAATGAATAATATAGAAAATGCTTTTATATTTAACTCTTAAATTATAAATTTTTTGCCTTTTGTTAAGTTTTAATTTGGCGAGTTGCAATATTGTTAGTGTTATAATTTAATTTATGATTGTAACTATCAAGGTTGAAATCGTGTTATTATAAGTGTGTAAAAAGGAAGAAAATGTTGTAGAAGTGGATAATGGAAATTCTCTAAAAATCAATCATTGAGTAATTAATTTACTATTTTGATAATTATTAGCTGTAGATTATATCTTGATCACTGCTAGGCATAAGTGGTCTCTGTATTTTTTCTATTTGTATTTCTACTGAATTAAAAATAATGTGTAAGCAAAACAAACATAGTTGAACTAATAAAAATTGTTATTTAAATATGTTTGCGATGTTTGGTCGTTTTATATATAAATGGGAGCAAAGTGATATTGCTTATACATAGGTACAAGTGTATACATTTTTATGTTTATTTATGATATTCAATTGATGGCACATTAATTTAAACAGTTAAGCTTCGCTATGCAGTCCATTGAATAGTGAAACGCAAAATTGTATGCAAGAGACCTTTTTTATTTAATAGTTCAACTGAATTCGATGACGTTTAATTGTTTAAGGTCACAACACTCATCATTGTTGTCATACACTTTTATATATATATATATATATATATATATATATATATATATATATATATATATATATATATATATATATATATATCCACTTTCGTTTTATATGTTGACTAATGCAAATAAAAGTACTAATGCAAGTAATCTGCTATCCATCCTTTTCTTTTTAGATTATTAGAAATAGATTCGCAAAAAGTGTCATTGCTTTTCTCACAATAGTGAAGTGTTTTTTATTCATTGTTGTTGATTTATACTTAAAACATTTATTTTTATTTAGTTCTATAAAATAAATTTCAATAAAGTGTATTTGTGATTTCAGATGGAATTTCATTGGTGTTACCGTTGTAAAACTCATTCTATTGATCTTATAGAACCAATCAACATTGATCGGAAAACATGATTTGAATCAAATTAAAAATTTATGTTTCGTGAATTATTTCAATTTTGTTTAATTTAAATTAATTTTATTATAAAAATTAAAATGTCTCCAGTGGAAAAAGACCAATCGCTCACCCCTAATTCTCTCGGAAATTCCTTGAACAAAATACCACATTCACAATCTACTCCTGGTGTATCTGGTTCTAAAACGCCACCTACAACCCCTAGAAGGGGAGTGAAAATGCTCAATGTTCGTGTCCAAATGTTAGATGATTCAGTCACGCTTTTTCAAGTGCAGGTTTGATAATAAATTTAGTTTCTTTCAAATAATGATTTTAATGTATTTTACTGTATCGCAGACAAAAGCTGATGGATCTGTTTTATTTGAACAAGTATGTAAGCAACTAAATTTATTGGAAGCCGATTATTTTGGACTTGAATATCAAGAAGGTTCTACTAAAGTAAGTATCAATATTAATAAATTATCTTTATGGTGTTTTTTATATATTTTATTTATGTTGTTTTTCAGCATTGGTTAGATTTAGAAAAGCCATTAAATAAACAAATAGGATTATCATTAGTAGAACCACTAATGAGGTTTTGCGTTAAGTTCTACACACCTGATCCTGCTCAACTGGAAGAGGAATACACCCGATATCTGTTTTGTTTACAAATTAAGCGAGATTTATCACATGGGCATATGCAATGTAATGATAATACTGCAGCCTTAATGGCTTCTTATATTGTACAAGGTAAAAATATATTATTGAGTGTATGTTAATGTATATTTATATTGCATAAATAAAAGTTCTTCACTTATGTGTAGCTGAATGCGGTGATTATTCAGCTGATGATTATCCAGATCATACTTACTTATCATCACATAAATTTGTTCCTCACCAAGATAGAGAAATGGAAATTAGGATAATGGAAAGTCATAAAAGGCATATGTAAGTCATGATTAAAATTATATAAAATTTCTGAAATGAGTATTATTGTTTAAATAAATTTTGTTAGTGGACAATCACCGGCAGAAGCAGATTTAAACTTATTAGAAACTGCACGCAGATGTGAATTATATGGGATCAAAATGCATTCAGCAAAGGTATGTACAGAAAATCTACTCTTAATAGACACTTATGATAAATTGAAATGTAGACTCACTTTTATTAATGTACACTTCTATATTTTTTTATATTCACAAATACTCTGATAAATGTATCTAACGGTGTTAAAAGACATAGGAATAATCCAGTATCACTTATATTTTTAAATTTGATTTATATTAGTAATTATTCATGTTTATTATTTATATATAATAACTTTGCTGTATATTATAGATATTTCTCAAAGTAGCTATATACATAGCTGAGTAATAAAATGTGTTTTATTGGTTACTCATATAAGTGAATAGTGAATAGTCCGCTTTATAATTTAATAAAGTTATTACTACCAATTCAATTGTAATTTTTTAATATTGGTCACGAATATTATAAGAAGGTCTAAATTTTTAATTATATATGAACAAATTATTGAAATTTTTTGATACACATTAATTTATCTTTAGTGTCCAAATGTTTTATAAGAGGTACATAATAAAAAAAAGTGAATATCAATAAGTAGTGAACAATTTTTAACTACTTGTTATTATCTACTACTTAAAGGTTTTACTATATTTTAATTTCTTGAAATATTTTATAACTTTAAATTTTAATGATATGCTAGGATCCTGAAGGTGTACCTTTGAATCTTTCTGTGGCACACATGGGTGTATTAGTTTTTCAAAACTTTACAAAAATTAATACATTTTCTTGGGCAAAAATCAGAAAATTGAGTTTTAAGCGGAAAAAATTCCTGATCAAACTACATCCTGAGGGATATGTAAGTTATTTTATTATAAATTGTTAAATTGTTACCAATTACAATTTTACACTATTAGTCTATAGTTTTCAATAATAAATATAATTACAGGGTTATTTTAAAGACATAGTAGAATTCATATTTGAAACTCGTAATGACTGTAAAAGTTTTTGGAAAAAATGTGTAGAAAACCATGGTTTTTTTAGATGTTTTACTGTTAAACGTTTACCCCGACAAAGAACTAAGGTTCTTAGTCGAGGATCATCATTCAGGTAAATATTATTCATAGAAATAAATTATAATTGTCTATAAATAAATATATATATATATGTATGTATGTATTCATACATTTATTAATAAATTATTTATTATAGATATAGTGGTAAAACTCAAAAACAAATGGTGGAATTTGTTAGGGAAAATTTTGTTAAACGACAAACATTCCAAAGGTAAGTCCATGCATAGTTCTTATATTGTAAATTATAAATAAATATAAAATTAAACAACATTTATCTGATGAAAAAATTCAAGTTTTAACTTTTTATTTACTTTATTTTCTGTAGTAAACACAAACACAAGAATAGCTTGATTTTGATTTTTAGCATGCGACAAATATAGATGTTAATGAGAATGAATTTTTGTTTATTTTTTCACATTTTTGTCAATGAAAGTGGCTCCAAGTTCAAACACATCAGAAACATAATTGTCAGTTACTGATAGTTTGTAGTTAATATAAAACAATACAGGACTTGATATTTTAATCATTAATATTTTAATTGAGCTTATTAGTTTTTATTATATATTAATTAGTTGAGTGAAGTAATTATTTATACTTATAATTTGGCATTCTTTGTAAGTTTCATTTTCAAATTATTGTTATCATCTTATAGTAATATTTAAAATTAAAACTAATAATTTCAAAAGTATTAATTTTCGGTCTGAAATATTTAAATTTTTTTAAGATATTATTATAAGTAAAGTTATTCAAACTTAAATATGTCCCATTTCATTAATTCATTTTTTAAAGTAGTAATTTATGCCTTTAAAATCAATTATTAGTAAAACTAAATGTTATTGTGAAATGAGTATTTCAACATGCATGTGATATGCTGTACTAATTTAAATTATTTTTCTTTGAGATATTCTAAGTACTTAATTCACATTTACATAAATTAAGAAGTTTCTGATGGTGTGTTAAAATAACATAAAGGGTCGCTTTCATTGGAAAAATAGTGTTTCTTTACACTTTTTGCCCTGTTTCTGCCAACAGGTCTCAATCATTTCGGCATACCGGATTGTCGCATTCTACTATATCCAATGTTGGTTCCAGTAATTCAGCACATCCTTTATTACCCCTTGGTATGTTTTTGTGATTTAATTTTTAATTAACATAAATTATATTAACTTAAGACTAATTTCTTATGTTATTGGAGCCACTTCATAATCATTGAACTAATCTGACTTCATTTTATATGTAATTTTAAATTAAAACCTTTTTTTATTTTTACATACAAAACATATTTTAAAAAATAATGAAAAAATAATGTTTAAAGATAAAAATAGATGAGAGAAAAATAGAACAAGATTGCTTAGGTATGTGATGATACAGTAGGAAACAAAAGCAAAAAGAGTGATTATGAAAATAAACATTGAAGGGAAGAAATCAAAAAAGAGATGGTTGACTATAATTGAGAATGATATGAGGGTTGTTGGTATGTGAGAAGTGAGAAGTAGAAAATCGAGATAACTGGAGGCTTAGAAAAAAGGTGGTCGGCCCCAAATAGTTGGGAGAAAGAAGAAAAAGAAGAAAGATAAAAAGTAAATTTTATGGAACATTTGTATTTATTATGCAACATGTTATATGAGTTAACTATAAACTTAATTAGTACATTTGTACTTGTAACAATTTAAATTTAACTTATAAAATTGCAATGACTTATGTTATTATTTAATATGAAGAAGACTGGTAAAATCCAAATTTACTATTTGTAAATTACTATCTACTTCGATTATATCCAATTAGTTTTATTATTAAAAAAAAAAAAAAAAAAAAAAAAAAAAAAAATGTGGTTATAATTTTAAATTATTTTACCCTAAGCTATTACTTGGAAATTAATTTTCTATTGACCTGTTACATACTATTACATAATAATATTGAAATTGTATCTATTAAATAAATTGTCAGTTCATGCAATGTTTTATTAAATATTTTTTTGCTTAAATTTTAGTTAATTTTAAGCCTTAAATATACAATGTACTTACATATGTAAGCTTATTTATGTTAAAAATACCATTTACTTGATCACTAATATCTACTAGAACTTAGCATGATTTCTATGACTATGTATAGCATGCATACTGGTTTTTTTTCATATAAAGAAAAAGGATTAACTAAAAATATAAAATAAATAGTATCTTGTGTTATTTATATTTAATTGTGTTTATAATAAGTTATTTTTATTCCATTAATTAATTTTACATCTATTACTTTTTTTAGCAAATTCGGAAGCCACGAGCCTAGTGGGTTCTCTGAGTCCGAACGTAGTCCGTCACCAGGGGTTGCCTGGAGAGGTGTTGACTACTCAAGTTGTACATCCGACGACAGTGACGACAACAACTTCGGACATAACTTCCATCACTTCGTCCCAGCACTCGTACAGCGTCAACGATCCAGGTCAGAAACATTCCACCGTAAACAACATTACTATGTACCCAAACACCATTTGCACTAGGCCTTGTGCTCGTGTTAATGTTGTCAGGTCAAACTTCTATGAAGATGATTATGACACTGATAAATCATATGCATCATCTAGATATTCTGAAACTTTTTACAAAGATATTAAATGTCAATCTAGTCAGACTGAATTAATACTTATTGATAAATCGACCCCTTCCTTTTATAGTTGGCAACGTAGCTCTAGCTGCAAAGATTTCATTTCACCTAGATCTTGCTCTGGAGAAACTCCTCTTGTTGAAAATGAAGAAGTTAATTCTTTTGACAAAAATAGTTCATTAGATCACCCTATTACTAAAATATTCTCAAGCAGTTATCCTGGTACTACTTCTAGTTTATCAACTGAAAGTGGTAGTGATCGTAAACTTGAAAAAGTGGGTAGTGTTAGAATTGTACCTGATACAGATGATATGTATCAAGATGATATTAGTCAAGATTCATATGAGTTACTTGAAAAAGAAATATTTGATACTACGATTAGTGATGAAGAAGATGAAATATTTTATGTAGAAAATGATAATAAAGAAAATACTTTAGAGATTGAAAAACGATTAGGTTATTTGGAACCTAAATATAGAGATATAGAGTTTAATAAATTTAATGAAATTTGTAAAAAAGAGTTGGCTTCTAGAAGTAAAGAACAAATTTTTACAAATAATGCTATTCGATTTAAAGCATTGGAAAATAAAAGTGAAATTAATCATGTTCCTGTAGAGCGTACCAAAAGTGATTCATATATGAGTGCTCCTAAACATAAACTTCATAGACTTCTACATCAAAAGTCCATAGACTTAACACCTCTTGATAATTTTGAACCAAGTGCTATTAAATTGGAATTAGATATCCCTTATATATTACATAAACGACATACAGTTGAAGGTTCATCTAATGAAGAGAATACAGTAAAATGGTCAACAATTAAATGTGGTTCAGATAATTATTCTCAAGATTCTGGTTTATCATTATCAACACAATCTACAAGTAATATAAGTGTTGAAGATGACAGTCCTGTTAATTTAGATACACTTTTATTAAATAAATACCATGACAATGTTGTAACAACGTGTAAAAGTTCAGAGCTTATTCAAATGGCATATAAATCAACCTCATTTAATGAATCTGAAGTTAGAACGACTACAGATGAAAAAGTTCATAAACTAAAGTCTTGTCATAGTGCTGACAGTGTACCTGTAAACAAAAGCAAAAAAATATATTACCAACCTCGAAGTGCAGATACTGGATTAAAAAAAGAAGTTGAAGTAATACAAATTAATCCTGAGGAAATAGAACTTAAATCTGATGACATAAAAATTGTAGAATATCGAGGGGGAAAAGTTAAAAAAATAAAAAAGGATTCTATTGTTAGTAAAGATAACAAAAGTTTAGGATCTGCTTCTACTTCAGTTGCTTCGAGTTCTCCTGGTTTATCACCTGAAAGATGTATTTCAAATAGCCCAAAAAAAGAAAACATTTTTAAGTCATCTGCTGTTAAAATAAAAATTGCTACTGCTTTATCTTCAAATTCCAACCATGTAGTTCCTAACGTTGTAATTAGTGATAATAATATAACAAATGACAATAATATACCTATGGAATATAGTGCCCTTCCAGACATTGTATCAAACTCTGTAAATAACTCTAAAATTACATATTCTGAAATAGCTCAGAGTATCGAATCAAGAAAAGTTGAAATTAGTAGCGTTGGAAAAGACGAAGAGCAAGTTGTTCCTATTAGTAATAACTCTAATGAAACTAAATTGAAATTAAAAAGTGCATTGTCTTGTATGATGTCTTCACATCCAAAATCTGTACCTCAACCTATGGATTCTGACTCTAAGACTAATAAAATTAATAAATTTCAATCATTAGCCTCAAGAATAACAAATTTTGATGTAATTACTAATAATACAAAAATTGAACAGTCATTAGCTGAACTACCAAAAAAAAAATTAACTGATAAAATACCTCAAAAACGAGAAAAGTCTCCTGTACTATTTGCTAGATTAGGTTTATCTGAGGGTTCAGCATTTCCAAATGTTCCTGGCCAATCCCAGTCTCAAAGACGTGCTATATCTTTGGATTCACCAGTTGTATCACTTCATCAACTTCCTTTGGTCACTTCATTTTCTAGTAAGGACGATACAGTTGATAATGAAGATGATGTAGAGTTAGAAGAGAAGCCAATTAAATGGTGGAACATTAAAGTTGATGAGACCATTGTAGAATGCCTTACATATCTAATTGATGTTGTTGTTATGGAATTAGACAATCCTGATAGTATATCATTATCTCCAAGTATAACACCTGAAAGAAGACGTTCAAGTACTCGACAAGAACGTTTGGACTCTTTTAAAAAATTAAAAAATTTTGAAATTGAAGTTTGGGATTCAGAAGAACTAAATTTAGCGTCTGCTATTGATTATGAACATAAAGACTTTGAAGATGAGACATTTATTGTACCTGAAAGTACTTGTGAAACTAATATTGTCACTCAAAAACATAGTAATAAATGTTCTACTGATGATGATTGGGTATCTGTTGATGATTCGGGAAGTAGTGAAGAGATACCATTTAAAGAACTTGATTCACAAAGTTCAGATGAAACAAAACGAACAACTCAAAAAACAGGTCAAAGTGTTTCTGAAATTATTGAAGATACAGTAATTGAAGCAGATAATTCCACTGCTGATAAAAAATATAAATATGAAAAAGAACCAGAACCTAATTTGGATGTTTTTACAGAAGAAATTGATCATGCTGAATTGATAAATAAATTGGAGTCCATTGAAATTCCACCTAAGTTAGAGCCTAAACGACATCATAAGCTTTCTTTAGAAAGCTCAGGTAGTTCAAGCCTTGATGATCCACCTCATATGGATGACTTGAGTGGAAACATTGCTGATGAAGAAGATGTCACATCTAGTCCTTTACCCCCTACTCCAGATGTTACTTATTCTGGTATGTATCTCATAGGGTATGGTATATATGGTATGTCTCGAACATTGTCTAGAATAAGTGAACAAAGCACTTCAGAAAAATCAGAGATTGATGATGAGTTATCTACAAAATATTCAACTCAATCTGCTTCTTTAGATGATTCTATATTGTCTAGTGATTGCCAACCAAGTTTATGTTCTGATGCGATGGATAGTTTACCAGATTTGCCACCATTACCAGAAGAATATGCGTTTGATATACCTTCACCTATTGAAGAATGGCCTTCTCCTAAAAGTGAAGAACTCACTCCTATGGAACAAAAACATTTTGATGATGATGAAGATGCTAAAACAATTAATAATGATGATATTGTAGAACAAAAAGATGAACCACGTCGAGTACCATCTACAAATAAGCCTAGACTATCATTTGGTGATGATACATCAGCTGGGGTATCTACATCTGAGTTTTCAAGCAATGCTACAATTCTTCATCATTATGATAATGTTTGCCCACCTCCAGAGTTTTTGAATAAAGATTCAGATGAATATGATTCCCCGTTTACAGAGTCTGATGAATCCAAATTCTACCGACCACCAGCACACATGTTTGAACTACCCAAGACAAGTATGAAAACTAGAAAGAGCCGTATACCACATGGTCCTGCATCATTGGATGCAACTATACCAAAACCTAAAACTTTAGCTACTAGAGCTCGTTGTCATTCGTATTTCTCACTGACTCGTAGTCCTCCTAGTGATGCTTCATCGTCATCACTTGAAGCTCAAGAGCCACCTAATGTGCCAAATACAATACCTAGAGCTTCTAAAAGAAGACGCTATACTCATACGTTAAAAAGAAAACCTAAAGTAATACAAATAACTAAAGTGTAGTGTGAGATATAGGTGAGTCTCCAGTCAATCCTCTATTTAATAAATAAAAAATATATTCATTTGAACCAATTTATAAATATTAATGGAAAATAGGGTGTAGTATAACAAATAATGTGTTAAGAAGTTAAGGTTGACAAAACTGTTATTAAATAATTTGTTATTTAGCATTTTACAAGGTACTTACATTAGTCATTTTTTCTTTAATATTTATGTTATAAATATATATATTTTTTTTTATGGTTGTGATAGTAAAATTATTAAGTTTTGTTTTGGTCAAAATAATAATAATTAATAATTTTAATTGAACCACTTCTTTCTTAACTTAATAATATAATATTTTTAAGATAAGAATTGTTGATATTTGTATTGAATATTGCAGTGTATTTGGTTGGCTTAAAAAAAAACAAACAATAAGATAAATTACTTTTTGTAATGGTGAATTTGAAGATTTGTCTTTGAAAATTAATTCTTTGATAAAAATTAGTTAACTTAAAATATAATTAAAATATATTAAATTTTTAATTTTTATTTATTATAATTTTAATAATTTGGTACAAAAATTGTTTCTTGGATCATAAACCTGAAAACCCTATTTATAGAAATTTCAAATCTGAATTGATTTTAAAGATTTTTATTTTGCACAAATAAAAATAACCATTTTTGTACCTAAAATTGAATGTGCCACAATATCAGTGATAATATAAAATTATTAGACTTAAATATATCATTCAATAATTATAAAATAAAAAGTTAAATATTTATGTATAATTAATTATTATTAAAATATAATAGACTGATATTGAATATTACTACAAATTAGAATTGATTTCCAATGTATAATACTGAGAAAAATGAATGATATGACGGAACTAAGGTTCTGTTTCTATTGATTTAAAAGAGAAATAAATGAATATATCACATATTATTTGAATTTAGATCCTCAAATATAATCTAACAAATGTTCTTCAATTTTTTAATATTTGGAAATCTAATTAATTTTTAAACGTATCATAAAATTAATATATGTATTTTAAACAGTCTTCCTTAATAAATAATATTTAAAACAGCTTCTTTTTAAGATATTTAATATTTTCCAAAACTCAAATATTCATTTTCTCTCTTTTATTCTGTTAACTAAGGATCTGTCATAACACATCTTTCTGTGTTTATTTTAAAGTTATTTAATTTAATTTTACTAATTTTAATGAATAGTTGTTAAAAGCTCACATATTTTTGTGACTGCTTTTTTCTATGTTCTTATATTTTGTTTAAGTATTCATTACTGAATTTCCTGAAAATGTTTGTATTTACATACATGTTAATATTCATTCTATTAATTTCTTTACCTAATTGTTTTATTTATTTTTTTTTATATATATAATTAATAAATAGGTGTTTAGATGTTTTATTTTAAATTTGTAAATTTTTATATATAATTTACTATACTTATTATATCTAGGTACCATATTACTGTGTAAATACAAATGACTATAAAAATATAATAACTAATAAAATAATTAAAAATAAATATATGTCTTAAGATTTTTAATAATTTCCATGTATCTTATATATACTGAATGTCATCAAATCATTCAATTATGCTATTATCCTGTTTTGTCTGATGGAGTATAAGTGAGTTTTTAACACATATAAATAGTTATACATTTTATGTTAAATCCTATTAGTTTATTTATATTCATCAATGTATCATCAAATTGCTTCTGATTTTTTATTATTATTTTTTATACACATTATTTTTATTTTGCAGCATACATTATTATTGACTCATTAATTAATGAATTATTAAAACACGTTTATTTGTTATCACTTACCTATCCCTATTTTAATTTCATAAAATTGCACTTATTATTGGTTATTATAAAACTATAATATTTTTTTATTATTATTTTATTTTTTTCAAACTACCTAACGCATGGTATATTAATTTCATTATATTATTTAATAAGTATCAAATATTTTAATCAATAAATATTTTTAAATTTAAGGTGATACTCCTGAAGAAGTAGACTCTCCATTCAAGAAAGTGAATGGATTGACTCCAGCATTATCTACCACATCAGTTAAAGAAAATGGTGTAATGACAGTAGCATCATCTACTCCAAAAAATCATATGACAAATGGATCTTTAGGAAATATAAGGTAAAATCTAAATGCAATATATAAAAACATTTATCTTTTCTAAAAATTAGCTTCAATATTTTAGTAATGATCATTATAGCAACGTTAGTACAATTGTTAACTCTAAGGATGAAACTTTGTTGAGAAGTCTTGAAGTCACTGATACAAAACGTAAAGTAAGTGCTGATTCATATAATATTTTATTTATAATTTAATGTAATTGTGTTCTACTTTTAGAGACCTACAGACAGAGCATATTTTATTACTAAAGAGTTATTGATGACGGAGCGCACTTACAGAAAAGACTTGGAAGTCATTAACTTTGTATGTTCAATAAATTTAAAAAGTACAATAAAATAATAATACATATTTGATTACTAGTGGCTACGGGATGAAATGAGCAAAGAAGATGATGAAATGGGACAAATTGAAGCAATAAATATGCTTTTAAATTTAATTGATCCAATTTATGATGCTCATTCTATTTTCTTAAAAGATGTAGAAATGAGATTGAATAATTGGGACCCTCCATGTATAGCAGATATTTTACTACAGCATTTCAATTATTTGGAGGTATATTTTATTAGTTTATTAAAATTAAATAAATGTGTATTTATGAATGTTTTATGTTTTAGTTGTATGATCATTATTTGGATGAACACCTTAATGTTTTAGAAAAAATTGATCATTCATATCGTACTAACAAGAGATTTGAAGCATTTTATAAAGACTTTGAGATGGAAAAAGTGTGCTACTTGCCACTGTCTTCATTTGTTTTAAAACCACTTCAAAGATTACTCCATTATTCTCATTTATTAGAAAGTATGTAATTTTTTTAAGAATTATATTTTGTTTGATTTACATATATTGTTTTTATAGAACTAATAAGACACTATGGTTCTTCACATAATGACTACAATAATTGTTTGGAAGCAAGAGTAAAACTATTGAAAGTAACCAAGAGACTGCCAAGTGCACTTCGCAGATCTGTAATTATGAATAATTGTATAATTTTAAACTGAATATTATTAATTTTGTTAATTTTATTTTGATAACACAGGAAAACTTTGTGCAGCTCTGTGAGTTAGAAAGAGATATGGTTGGCATTGACACTCTTCACGTTTCTGGCCGAGAATTTGTTCGGCAAGGGTGTCTTACCAAATTCTCACAAAGAAAAGGTTACCAACAGCGCATGTTTTTTCTGGCAAGTTGAAGCATGTTTTAACATTATCTTATTTGTTTATTTTTAGCAGCCCCGACTGTGCGGCACGCTATTCATACATAATATTCAAATTATGGATGGCCATCAATCTTAAAACATTGTCAAAATATATTAAATTTTAATTCAACAATTTAGTATATCCATATTATTATTTAATAATATTTATTTCTATGATCAAGTTTTAATTTGAAAATACTGTTAAAAAAAAAAAATGTAAAGAAGAGAAAATCACAAAAATTATAACTACAATTAAATACATGCTATTGAAATGTCTCAAATGA
Organism: Sipha maydis; assembly: GCA_034509805.1. Classification (NCBI taxonomy): domain Eukaryota; kingdom Metazoa; phylum Arthropoda; class Insecta; order Hemiptera; family Aphididae; genus Sipha; species Sipha maydis. The sequence goes on from JASXSY010002878.1 coordinate 175,042, forward strand.
AACTTCTGTTAACTGTCATTAATACAAGAGCTTTGATGTTAATGACCAAAAGTTGATTATAGTATGCAATTAAATTTATTTAGTATGGTAATTTTTGATAATGAAAACTTGTACAAATATTAAAAATTAATAAAAAAAGTTTTATTTAATTAAAAATGGATTTTAATAATTATTGCTAACTTAATTGATTTAATAAATTACTCTACATAGGATGCACTATTTTAAAGTCTTAAGAATAGTAAAATGGGACGAAAAAAATAATTACTCAACAAATATTTTTGTATAATTATCAAAATAATATCAACCTATTATACATGATTTTATAAAGTGTTTTTACTTGGTACTCATTGAAGAATGTAAAATTAAATAATGTTGGTTTAAAATTTATCCTTGAAAATAATATAAGCTGATTTATATAAATATAAGATAATAAAGTAATAGATACTTTTTGCTTCTACTACAAATGTGCTATAATATACAAAAATGTTCACTAAATATAGAAATAATTTTATGTTATACTTTATAAAGTAATTATCATAGTGAAAAAAAAATTTAAGTCATTAATATCTTAACTCTAATCATCATTATTAAAATTAGATCAATATTTATATGTCCCTATATATGTATAGTGTTTGACAGTCATAATGTTTATTGATTTATAAAAGTAGATATGCTTGGCATTGTGAAACATTAATTACCGAAAACATTTTAAATAAATGTTGAGTAAAAAATATCAAAACTGCTTTGATTAATTATCAAATTTTTTATTAAATACTTCATAAAAATTCATTATTGTTTGTTTGTTTGTATTTATTTTAGACTATTAGTACTCAAATAGTGTTCTTTTTAGTTTGCTAATTCTGTTAATTTAAAATTTAAAATTTGTATTTATACTCAATATAAATATGACAATAAGGAATAAATAATATAAATGTATTTTGAAGATATTTAAACAATGAGATTATAATACATTTTGTGTGGTATAAGAGTCTAAAAAACATTATTTTTCATGAAATAAATGTCATTAATTGTGTAATGTTCATTTAAAACCTTATGTTCAAATAATTTTTGAATGTCAATATTTGTAAACTTACTACTTTTTTAATTATTAATTTAATTTGCTTTTTTTTTTTTTTTTTATATGGTTAGATAATTTTTTATATAATACCTCTATGTATAATGTTCCCTTTTAAACATTAAATTACTTTTTTTATTTTTAATACATATAATTTAAAAGTAGTTTTTTATTTTTTTTTTCACTACTTGTTTTTCCTTTTTTAAAAAGTTGTATATTTGTTTATATACATTCTTTTAAAAAATTTAAGTTATTTATAATTAAAATAATACTTAATGCATTAAAAAATGGGAATGGTTTTTGTTTAAAATATGATGTAGTATTATGATAACTTCCACTCCACTATCTTGATGCTGCCGCACAGGCCCAATCAAGCTTTTACTTATAGCTTTAAAGAAATATGTGTTCAGCTTAACATTAGTGTTGCGCTTTTGTGCATGCCAATATAGATGTCTGACATGTTGTTTTACACGGCAAGGGTTGGCCACATGTTTCGCGTCCATGGTCAGATACCCCTCAACGACCTCTTTGTTGAAGAAAGAACTGACAACCCAACACAATATTCTTTTTCAATCTATTCAAATAACAGGTATGAGGAAATGATTGCAAAAATTAGTGCAGGCTAGGTTTTTCTATTATTTAACATATTTCAATATTATTACCTACTTGTACAGTGAGCCAATGTGCATGTTACTCAAATATGATTTAAAAATAAATATTGCCTGGTGCCAATTTATAGACTGCTTTTCTATTACAGGGTAATCACAATTGCGGCGAACAGTCAGGAGGAAAAAGATAAATGGTTGGAAGATATTGCAGCAAGTGTACAAGTGTACAAGAGAGAACGGACTACAAATATTGAGCCACCCAATATTTATTTGAGTTTAAAATCATGCAGTAAGTGTTCATTATTTTTATTTTGATAATAATTTTGAAGAATTATGAATAGTTTTTTTCTTATATTTATTAACTGTGTGATGTTGAATAGAGATGAGATTAATAGTTCACCTAGGTGAACTATTCAGTTATTCATCATTCACTAAAATGAACTAGTTCAGAGAACTCATTCATCGTTTATATTTATTACGTATTGTTCATCGTTCATATTTATTATGTATCGTTCATCATTCTTCGTATCGACTATCGACAATATTGGGAACTGATCGTTCATATTATGTGTTATATTGAATAAAGTAGCATTTATAGTCTGTTATCCTTAAGTACGGATATTTGGAGATTTTTGTATGTAAGGCTTTATATGTTCATATTTCAGACGTATATATACGTAGTTCATGGTCATACTTTACCTATTCATTACCTATGTAAACATTTAGTAATTTGTTTAATTATTTTTGAGGTGTTCTAATGTAAATCAATTTTAATATCATAACATGGATATTTTTCAATTGAAAACACATTAAAAGATAGTTAATATGATAACACGATACATACAGTTTAAACGGATGAAACAAAAAATAGTGAACTAATCTGAACTAAAAATTAACGATAGACAACTCATTGATCTAAATGTGAACTAGTTCATATCATTCAATAAAGCGAATAGTTCAATTGAACTAGGTCGTTCATGAACGACACATTTCTATCGCTGAATAAAATTTATTTATATATGGTAAAACTTATAAAGCTTACCATTAATTTCCATAAATACTCATATTATTGTAAAATATTCCTGTTTCACTTATTGCCACTGTATATAGTTGCTGTATGTGTGAAAGGATTAGTATTGTCAATTGAATATAACTTGTTTTCTTAATAACATTGTAGTATTAATTCATTCAGGTTCCTCAGATGACATGATAAGCAACAATGGTGACTGTAATGGAGTTATGTCCGAAATTAATGGTGGAAAAGCGCCAAATGTTGCACAAAGAAATAACACCACTGTACACGTGTGCTGGCATCGAAATACAAGCATTGGTATGGCTGACCATCTCCGAGCCACTGAAGTGAGTAGTCCAACGTTTGGATTGATAAATTATAATTTTGTTAATCGTTTTAATGTAATTTTTTTTCCGACCTTCAGAACCAGTTAAGCGGTTTTCTGTTGCGCAAATTTAAAAATAGTAATGGTTGGCAAAAACTTTGGGTTGTTTTCACCAATTTCTGTCTGTTCTTCTATAAATCTTTCCAAGACGACTCACCACTAGCAAGTCTGCCTCTACTGGGCTATAATGTATCTAAACCTAATGAAGAGGATTCCATCCAAAAAGATTTTGTTTTCAAGTTGCAGTTCAAAAATCATATCTACTTTTTCAGAGCTGAAAGCGAATATACATTTGGCAGGTAAGCATGTATGATTGCATTATGTCATTGTTAAATTGGACTACCTTTACAAATCATATTATGTAGTCAAATTATAAATTATTCGATTTTAAAATAATGTTATCCATTTTTCATTTCTTCTAGTCACCCTATGGGCGTATTTATGGGGAGGGGACTGGTTTTGATAGTAATGATCATACCCTTGAGCCCGGTACATAGTGCTTAATTTTGACGTGTGATACTGCTGCATTATCGTAATTTCGATGAAACAAAATACTATTGAATGTAATGATTATATAAGTTTGAGAGAGCAACGTTTGATATAACAAGAATCTACTATATTTTATATTTATTGTATAAAAATGTGATAGGAAACTGTTCAGTTGTCCACTATAGGTGTGTCATCTAATATAAACACACTAATATTGGAATTAGTTTTGATCTTTTTTATTCTGGCCTGCTAGATTTTAAAGTTTTATAAATTGTAAAATGATTAAAATTTATTTAATGATTAATACTTGTAAATTAATATATAAGTAAATATGTTTATTTATTCATATATTTATGTAAATTGGCACTGTAGCTACTTTGAGTTGCCTATCTCTGATGTATATAATATATTATGAGTAATTATTATAAATTTAGTAGTTTTAAGTATAATATTATTAGTATAATTCTATGATTTATATGTTGAATATTAATATAATTCTATGAAATAAATATTTTGAAATAGTATAATGCTAAAAAATAACTGTTGATGAGTAATGAAAATAATTTCTTCTTGGGTGTCCTATATGTAAAATAGTTTCATTAAATACGACACATAATTTGTTTTTTTTTTTTGTATCTAGAAATATTGAATCAGATATAAAGCTAGTTAACAACTAAAGAGATATACTGTAATCTATTTTGAGATCATCTATTTATAAAATAGTAGAAACACTAGAAATTAACTATTAAGACTTGTGGTAATTGTGATTAATTATTTTATTGATACTTTTTATATAATGATTCATAGTTTAAAAATGAAATTTTTTAATTCCTATTATTTATTAATAATGTTGTGGTTTTAGTATTATGCTAATTATTATTTTTTGATATTGTATGTGAATTTCTATCTCGTTGATCAATAAAGATTTTTATTACGACATATTTTATACTCTTAAAACAAATTTTTCATATAAACTGTTATTGTCATGATTAAATGTTCAGGTTGTAATTAAACTTATATGTTTATATTTTGTATGCATTTGTAATTTATAATAAACTGAAGCTAAATAGTTTTTGTTATATTTAGATGGATGGATGTAATTGGCAGTGCTACGCAACATTCCGGCCGTATGAGACTGTTCAGCCGCAAAGACAGTGAAAATAATTACTCGGACATTATAGTCAAATGAAAATAATTTTGCAATCAAAATGTGTTTATTATTACTTAGAGAACTATTTAACATAACACTTAAAGTTAAGGAATTTTAGGTTTATTATAATATAACTGTTATAAAATTGATACTGGATTTTATTCAATTTTTATTTAACTAATCCATCCTCTTCATTCCCCCCATTATTATAATTTATAACTATTTTTATTATTTTTATTATGTTAACTTTTTATTTGTATCATATGACTGGGAGTAGGTTGATACCTTAGTTAGGTCACCAATATAGCAGAATTTTTAATAGCATCATGAAACCACATGGTTTCTACCACGCATAGGGCAGTTTCTTGACAAATTTTCCTGTTTTGAAATATAAACTGACCTGTGTTTGAAGTTTGTACTGATGACCGTAATTGACAAAAATACTGCCTTGTCCACTTGGCTACTCCGTCCCTAATATTATGTTCACTTATAACTAAACACACTGCTATCTTCGTATACAAACTCTAATAATTTGATATGCCAATTATTTTTATTCTTTATTTATTGTATTACTATCTGTTTAATGTTATTTAAAAAATAAAACTAATTGTTTAAATTATATTTTACGGATTATAAATAAATAGTAATGTGTAACAATCATATAGTTATCATTATTGTGTGACAAATTTGTTCTTTTATACTTGTTGAATAAAATTATTTTTATTATTATTATTATATGGTCTAGATTGTTGTACATACTTGCTTTCACAATTAACTCCTAAACTCATTTAATTTATTTATAAACTTTTAATGCTCACAAGGCCAAGAAATAGTAGACAATTTTCATATTTATTTATATTATATAAACTCATAATTATTATCTTACATATATTATACTAGGTTGAATAAATTAAAATAAATACTTAAATAAATGTGGATCGAGAAAGAATGTCCTGATATCAAAACGCCACTACTGGTTGGTTTTACTCATCTTTACACTGCAGTAACGTTTTAAAACCAGGACCGATGCACTTAATAAATAAATCGCCTACTGTCAGTAATTGTTAATCTTAATAAACTAATGATAAAATAAATTTAATTGAAGTCTATGATTTGACTTTCTCGGACACTGATAATTATTGCAGGCAATTTATTTGTGTGAACGACGTAGTTGTAGTTGCACGTGATAAATACTCGAGGGATCGCCATACACTGTCGGACTTATAGCAATACGTCTAGGTCTATGGATTTATCACCGTAAATATAATCAAACACGGTTTGTTCGATGGTGTCGTCTTCTAAATACTGCGGACTTCTCATTGACCGTTCAGACGCCACTATGTTGTCTTCGCCGAATTCTTCTGCCGTGTAACGATCTCTGATGTCTTTCATTATACACGATTCCAATTTCTTATGCTGCAATTAAACACAACATTATGTCTAACAAGTAAAAAGTATAATTAAGAATCGGTTTATTAGCATACCTTATAGCATTTGAAAAAGAACATTGGCCGCACTAACTCTTTGGCGAATTTGTCTTTTCTTTCGTCCGGTACGCACATCTGTTATCAAATACAAAAATATGCTGTACATTATTTCTTCATAAAATATGCTATGTAATTGTAGAGATGGGGACGCATTTTAAGCGTAAAATTAAATAAAGCGAGACTAATTCAACGTTTATTTTCCGGCGTTAGACCAAGAAGTCCAAGTATCGAGTCATATCTTATTCGAGTATGGTTTCAATTAAAAATGAGAACTAAAAACAGTCGTAGAGAATCTAAATATGACGGTGTATTATCATTGTGCATTTTCAATGCACGTATTCAAATAAAAAAACATCAGCGACTTGTGTTTTTACATATAGTGTTCGAGGAATTAATAAAGCCTAAGTGTCTAGTAGTGTTGGAACTATCCGAATACTTGGATATTTTGAAACCCTGATAAAAATAAATTAGAATATTGGTAATCCGATTATATTCAAGAATTTGTATTCAAATGGGCGCATATAAATTCCGCCCAAAATGAATTACAGGTAAAATAAGGTACATATAAATTCCACCCGAAAAAAATTGATAATTAATAAACACATCCTATGTATAACTTTTAAGCTGAGTTCGGGACTTATAACACGAAAATATGCGCTTATATATGACCCAATACATTTAAAAATATGAACTAAAATAATATTTAATATTATTTTAATATTCACAATAGTTTTATTATACACATCATCAACGTATCTTTTACGAAGAGTGGATTCAATTGGTATATTTTTCTAAAAATTCTCGAAATTTACTATTATTAAATTTATTCAAAGGAATATTTGTCACCATTAAAGCTTCGCATAAATCAGTATTAAATGTTGACTTTGTTGGCAAACTGTTCAAAAGTGTTTGTTTTTTTTCTGTTCTTGATCTTTGTGTCTTTTAAGAGCTTTTTGGTGTTTATCGGTACTAATATTTTGGATAACATTACATTTTTTCTCTAAACTTATTAGAATTTCACATACTTTACAAAATAAATTATTCCTGACTATGGAAAAATTATCAAGACCAAATTTTATAACATAACTTCTTAACCCACATACGACCACATACTGATTGTTTTTCCTTTGGCATTGTTATACCTATCAAATTTCGTGAAAATAAAAACAATGTGACGCACAGGCACACTATGAATCGAACTTGAACTCGAATAAACGATAATAAATAAAGAACTAACAATAATTGCGGTGTATCGGTGCAGTTTATCGATCACACAATAAATTAGATTATTTTCATTATTTGTCGAGCCATATGAATGTAGCCTGTAGATAAGTATACGCATATCGGACGTTTTTCAATTAACCATCTCAGATAACAACATGGTTTTCGATTTATTGAGTATTTATAAATCACGTTCATGTACATCATTTTGGTGACAAATAGCTACACAAATTGTATTACTACACTCAAAACAATTTTTTGTAATTAATCGTTGTTTTTATTTAATACATTATGAACAATAATATTATCCATTAATCGTATAAAATCGTTAAATATGCAAAATAAAATTTCATAATTGAATTCTCCATACTATAAAACGTATTTGTACATCACTCTACTATGTTATACATCACCTATGATGGATATGCAAATGCTATAAGTCCCGAACCCTGCTTATTAGTTATATGTAAGAAGTTGGTTCTTATATTATACATCGCCATTTTGTCAATCCAAAAGCCAAAGGTCTACTTTAGAAAATTTAAAAGTATATTTCCACGTTTTGATTCGACAAATTGAGCCATTTTAGTGTATAAGCGTATACGACTCTAGGACGTGTACCGAATACAATTTATTATATTTCTATCCGATATTTCCAATTATTAGATCCACATATTGTGGTAAAGCTTATAAGATATGACATGATTGACGATTGTCGTCTGAGATACGATTGTTCTGTGTTCGTTGGAACATTACAGTCACGGAACGCGTTAAAAATATTAATTTTTCTGGGCATAATTTACAGATCCATTTTTGTACCTGCATATATTTTCAGGCGAAATTTACATGTACCTTTTTTACTTGGATATCTTCCCGGGCGGAATTTATCATAGACCTTGTTTTTACCTATTCATTTCGGGCGGACTTTACAATAACCCTATTCGAATATATTCTGAAATTGTAATATTTAGATATATTCAGATAACCATACTATTGTGATATTGTACGATATGCATTGCTTACATAAGTAATATTCTAAAAGTATTACGGTTACTCTTATTCATCGATGAATATCAGTGTGCTACTATGTGTACGTAGTTCCAACGATTTTAAACGTAAAATACAAAATAATAATTTATCTTCATAAAACTTATTATGTATTGGAAACAATGTGATGAAAGGCAATACATCAGAAAACTCGTAAAAGAAAAATATGTTTGGATAAGAATATTCGAAGAAAACGTGCAGCAGAATAAGAGGATTTTGTACAGGTTTTTTCAATTATAAAACATGCTTGTTTTAACTATTATGTATAAGTCACTCCAAAAGGATTTTAGAGTAAAAACATCCACTATAAAAATTTGAAAAAACATTTTGGAGGGCATCGCGAAGTTTTTTTTTTTTAATTAAATTCCCTAAAAGTTACAGTCATTTGAAAATGTGGAAAATATTATTCACTTGTATAGGTACGGAATTGGCTGTCGTATTTGGAATAACAAAAAGAGGCTCCTCGATGCTCTCAAAAGTGCTGTTCTTTTTAATTTTTATAAAAGATATTTTTGTCTCAAAATCATTCTGGAGCGACTTATTGTCAGTAAAAATGAGTATATTTATGACTATACCGAACTCCCTGGACGCGCGTTACAAGATTTTGCATGAATACCAAATGCACTTCACCCGATATCTACCTTCGAGTTACAAAAAAAAAAAACAACAACGGATGTATTTAATCATTCAAACCCACAGCCCCGAGCGTTTTCATTACAATTTTTCCAACTGGAATACTGAATAATGTTCGACGCAAGAGTGGACTGGCCCAATGATCTACTATCCTAGAGAATAGTGGACTGTTATCTTAGGCTGGGTTTTAGTCCGGTGTTTTGTAAGTGTTACGATTATATTGGTACATAAACGTAGTAATACGAAATTATAGAATTATATGAGACATAAGTGTTATTTGGAGCACGATTGTGGGGTAACGTCAGTCAGCATATTAAATAATGATTTTAATTCAGTCGCGGTCGAAAACTATAGTTAAAAACTATGATCGAGTGCCTCTTAGTAGGTGTGCGTGCTGCCCGTTTACGGCATGTAGCCCTGTTAAACTGACCCCGCCTCTTCATCCGCTCGTATTCGTGTCGACGTCAGGCTAGTCAAAGGCGAAGAAGAAACTAAGCTCTATTGAAACGGTGAGCTGATTTACAATTTACAGTAAACAACCCAAAACAGTTAATATTAGTTTTCCTATTCGTATCAAATTAAATGAAAATAATGTTTTAGTACAGCTGTACTAAACTAACCGACTAGTCGGTATTATTAACTATTACTATATTTATTTTTATTATAACTATTTATTTTATACACTGTACACTGCAGGCCCGGTTCAAGTGTTTAAACAAACATTGGCGAAATTTAGTTTTTGCCGCCCCTTGCGTGTAAATATTACATCAAATATTTTTTTTTATACATACAAATTGTCTCGGAAATTCCGCCCTAGGTGTGGGTCTGTGTCGCCTACCCTTTGAGCCGGGTCTGACTGTACGTCTGTACAAACCGTGGTGAATTCATAATTATTGAAATCTGTGAGACTGTGCCATTATGGTTTACCAATATAGTTTCAAGAATTTGTTGTTAAAAAATAAAAATTAATAATTGTTCTCCTCAAAATGAATTATTGGTGTCTGTAATGACAATAATTGTATAGATTTTTATAGTTTTTACAACCATAATTTGAAATTATTACAAAGATTTAATAAATATTTACAGTTCAAACATTTGTGTATTGTATGTTTGATAGGCCTTCATATTGATTTCGACAGAAAATAAGTTTTAGAAGAGGTTAATTTACAAAATGTCGTCTTGGAAATCAAAAAAAAAAATCTTCATCGCTTTTATTAAAACTTTTATCATGAAATATTGTATAAAATGAAATAAGTTAAATTTTTTTTATTTGTTCTTTTAGCTATAAGCATGTACCAAGAGAATAATGATAACTAGAGGTCGGATTTCTGTGATTTTACATATTTGTTTCTAGTTTATGCAGTTAAATGGGAGTGAGAAATCTTTACGATTCACGAATCACAGAATCCATAAAAAAATATATTTTGCATAAAAAAGCATATTTTAGGGGTTTGAGAATATTCGAAAATATTTTTGTTATATCGGCATATAATAAACATATTTCACGTATATCAGCACTTTTATAAATACAATGCTCACTAAATGATTCATTTCTGGGTTTCTGAGTTTTGATAAAAATTAATCTCCAGGTATGGGTGGGAATTTATCGATAGTTAACACCATCAATATTTTGCGATAGTAGAGGTTCGTACTATTGATAGTTAACGATAGTTAATTTTTTAATTTATTAATTTGTAAAATAAAATTGAGCAACGGAAATTTGTTTACCAGTGAAAATAAAACAAAAATTAATGAATGTAAAAGTATGAAGGTATACTTTGCTGCATAGAACAAAATACAAAAAATATCTATGGTATTTTACAAATTATAAGTATTAAATGAGCAAAGCATTCAAACTGTTTATTTAACTCTATGACAACCTGTTAAACATATTATTTCATTAACAAAAATATAGGTAATACCATAGACATATTAACCAGTATTAGTTAATATGTCTATGGGTAATACAAATGTCATCTTCACTTGGTTCAGTCGACTCTAATTCAGCGTGAAATCTTTTAAGGTGATCCCTCAAATTGCTAGTATTGCCACTTGTTTTATATTATTTTTTACATATGTTACATTTCGCTATACTTCTTTCTTTATTTCTCGTAAAATGTAACCAAACGTTAGAAATTTGTCGACGAGACATATTCAAAAAATATTCAACGCTATTACACACAACACAATTCAACACTACTAGATAACTATCACAACTGATCACTAAAGACTGTCATACTTAAGGGTTTTTCCTTTTTTACTTGATTCTGTTTACTGTTTTATTTTTATACCAAACAAAATACAAATATAACTATTTTCAAATATTTCCAAAAACAATTATCGTTAAAACTATAATAACTGATAAGGACTATCGCTTATTATCGATAGCCCAAAAATTAAATATTGATTGTAGATGATAGTTTAAGGCTTAAACTTTAAGCCATAGATAATAAAAGAAAATAATGTTATCTAGATAAGATAAAAATAATATTATAAAAAGTTATCTAGATACAGATAAAGATAATATTATAAAAGTTATCTAGAACAGATAAAGATAAAAAAATTTTTTTATCTAGATAAAGATAATAACGTTTTTATCTAGATAAAAAATAGTTAAATTTTAATTTTTTTAAATAATCGAAAGAAATAATGAATTAATAGTATTTTCATTTTATATTATTAGCACCTTACTAAATAAAATAATTTAGCGTATTTATAGTATTTGCTAAATAGTTTAGTGTATTTCCAAAATAACTTGTTTAATCAAATTCCTTTCTTCCTTTATAACTCATATGATTTTTAATCTAAAATACCCTAACAATTTTAAGTTTTGAAATATTCTAACATTATACATATAAACAATAACAATTTAGTAAAAATAAAACATAAATAAAATTAAAATTTTTATGTTTAAAGGAGACTAAAACACAAAAAAAAAGTTTTTAATTTTTTTTAAATGTTAAATTATTGTAGCTATATGAAATGATTTGGTGAAAATACGATGTAAGAAAAAAATATTATTTTAAAAAATATTAAGAAATGTAGAATAGCAGTTGGCCTACGATGGTGGAAAATCTATTTTCGTTCTATTAATACTTGGTATTGAATAATGACGCGTCGTGCCGTGTAGGGAAACCACGAGCCCCGAGCCGAGCTACGCGCCGTGGGATCCCAGCTTTACGCGAGCTAATAAAAACGAGATACGTACAATTTCGTAGAGGGGGCTCACATTTATACACAATTTATAAGTAATTATGAATTTGCATACACCACAACCAAACGGTTTATTATTATTTTTATTTCCGATAAGGCGATAACCTTACTAATAAATTTCCCATACACTATTTTTTCTGCTTACATTTTCTCAAAACCCACGCTACACCACAGTCTGTTTCATAATAAAAACTAAAAACCATAGTATTCTCGCCAAAAATAGTCAAAAATACGATTCAGATATATTATAAAAATAAATTAAATTAAAGGACAAAAGAGAGAGCACAAATATTCAATGAAAAGTCCATTTTATTTCAGGACTGAAATATTTCAATTTTTGCGATTTGGAATTAATTGATCTAAATACGACTTTTTTTTTTATCTAGATTAAACATTAGATAACTTGAACTAAGTTCATCTAGATAAGATAATAGATAAGTAGTTTTTATCTAGATAACTCATCTAGATAAATTTATCTAGATAATTCCCAACACTGTCTATCACAAACCATAAATGACTCTTTTTTTTTATAATTTGTCATTATACTATTTGGGGGGATAACAAATATTTTGGTTGCTAAGCTCCCTCTAGCCACCAGCTAATTACGTACATGGTCAGAAAGAAGGACCGTTTTATATCTGGGATAATAGGCCGGACCCTATTTAGTCCGGCTCTATCTCAACATGTTTAATAATTAAATGCACTATCGTTCAGTATGTCGTTTTGAGAAAAGCTCACCGAAAATTTCTTGCAGTACGTTATGCCATCGACCATATCCTGTTTCAGTTCTTCGGCGATCGGTAACCTCATCACCCGGTCGTTCATGTTTTCATAATCGGGTTCCATATTTTGATTGAGCTGTTATTGAAAAATCAAAGTTTATTAGAACAAGTTGTTATTTATTTATTTTCCACATGCAATCGTAAGAGCGCTTGTGTATTTTATAAGTATCATCAAATTTTATTTTCGTGTACAATAGTAGATAATTAACACTTACGTATCCAAGTTCTTGCATGACGCATGTGACGTTTCTGATTTTGCCTGTCATTTTAGCAGCCATCGTGTCTATTTGGTTGCGTACGTCAAACCCACCAACCCTCTGAAAACATGATATCGTTATAAGTATAGCGTATTCGGGAACAAGCAAACAAATTATAGATACGTGAGTGAATCAAATTTACAAAACAATTATTACTATAAAACCTATTTGATATTTTACTATTGAAAGTGTAGCTTGAGGACTCAGTGTGACGGAATTAAGAGGGAGACATGGATGGATCTTATACCAAATATCCCAGTTTTCCGCTTTGACTCACCTTGAACAGGAAAAGGATTGTCTGGGTGGCCGGTTGATTAACACAAGATATACTATACACTAATTAATGAAATTAGATACCACAAATATAAAGTTCAAGAGCTGATTGAAATATCGTCGTACTATTAACAAATAATAATAAACGAAAATAAAATAAAGGGGCACCTCACACATAATAAACAATAATACAAATAAATGCTGCAATTCAATTTAAATAATAAATATAATAATACGAGTAAAACGCTGTTAAACCGGAGCATCCGAGTTGGGTCCAGAATACTAGGGTCTAATCACATGTAGTGTACTAGTTGGGTCCCGGATTTTTATAGGTACTACACTAGTTGGGTCCCGGATTTTTATAGGTACTACACTTGTTGGGTCCCGGATTATTTTAGGTATTAAACAAGTTCCTGAATATTTTTTGGTAAGTACTACATTATACTAACATTTTCCTTCCCATTTTAACAGACTTAAGACTGTCTACGATTTATTTAAACTACAGATATAGTTAAAAATGTTTATTTTTGTTTTTTAGTTTCTTTTCCATTAAAATATATATTATTAGAATTGCATTGGTAAAAATATTAAAAATGTTAAAAATATAAAATATTAAAAAAACTGATATTATTACACAAATGCTCGAAAAGTTCATTAGAGAAAACTACTTACGCCTTTTTTATTACGAATATTCCAATAGTAATATTATATATATATATATAGGTACTTTTCATTTACTTTAAAATTTAATAAAATTGTATTGATATTGTTGTATAATATTTTTATTACACTATATTAACTTTCTAATATTATTATATAAAAATATTATATAGGTTATAAAATTTTAAAAAACTGTGGTCCTGTGGTCCCGTGGTCTAAATAGATTATAGACAGTCCTAAGTCTGTTAAAATGGATAGGAAAATGTTAGTATAATGTATACTTACCAAAAAATATTCAGGAACTGTGTAGTACCTAAAAGAATTTGGGACCCAATTAGTGTAGTAATTTTATATTCGGGACCCAACTCGGATGCAGCCGACAACACTAGGTACGGTTTTAGATTTGGTGGTTTCATCTACACGACATATGGACGTCAGAGTCACATTCGAGCCACTCTGAATTCGCCACATGTTTCATTAATATCCATAAATATGCAGGTATAGTCACACGTGCGTCTGTAACTAGTTCAGCTCTACGGTTGTGCGAAGGATATGTTATTTCGGAAATGGGAACAAAATTCGACGTGACGGACGATGGGCTTAATTCTCACGTGGTCCTCTTAAACAACTGTCATCGGATTATTTATTCGGTTCGTCTCGGTATCGTTCATTAGTATCGGATACTGCCACCGACCGCTGTGTGGTGAACGTACGGTTAGTCTCGCTTTGGCGTCGCTTTCATTGGTGCCGTCACGCATCTTTAAGCACATTTATTCGCAATGTTCACGTGAGGCATGAATTCAAATATTCAAAAAATTTGCGATATTACCACATTTATTTTATTTCTTACTGTCTACCAAGAAAACACTACATACTATGTATAGCAAAACTGATGAGTGTTGAGTGCGTGGACGAGTTTAGAAATTTTAAAGTTAAAAAGTTTTTATGAACTAATAATTCCCCCTCCCAACTTCATATCATTGGCTGCTCAGCATTGATGCGAGAATACGACAAAATGCCTACCCCTACTACTGCACCGGTTGGAAACGCCTATGTACGTCATCGATTGTGACAAACATGGTACATAATCTTAATTAATAACTATTATCTTTTTTCAATTTATTAAGGTACAAATGTCAATGGTGGTGTGCAAAGTATATATGATGTTAAATACTATATTTGAAAATAATGTACATTTGTAAAACAGTATACTGGCATAAGCATTATAAACAGAACCACTAGTGGCACATGCTGCAGTGACTATTTAAAAATTTAAAAATATAATAGTATAATATTATATATTATAATTATTATATATATTGTTTTATATAGTATAATATAATTATGGTTGTATTTAATCTATTATATTATATACGTTTTAACTATGTAATTTTAATTGAAAAGGTTTGGATTCAAAAAAATCTTACCTAATATAATAGCTCTATTAACCTTCTTTTGGAAAGTATGACCAAGAAATAATATTTCCAATTTTTAGCCCATTTAAAATTTTTTAAGAGTTTAAGGGGTTGAATTTTGGGAAATACTTTCTTAAGGAGTCAGTATATCATCTAACAAAACAACAGGCCAAATTTCATCCTCATAGCTTCAGCGGTTCCGGTTAGGCGATGTTGAATGATTCAGTTAGTCAGTCAAGTTAAGTTATTTTATACATATACATAATTAACTATTACCTATGACCTATACGAAATTGAAGGACATATATGGTAAATATTTTAACAATCAAAAACGTGTTCACAGAAAAATATGAAATATAAATCATCATCGAAACCCAATAAAAACAATCACAGTTCAAATACGTTCTTGAAAAATAGGTATCCAACAAATATATTAATTCGAGAATGCACACTTCACACGTGAACTCAGAAATATATCTAAGGTAACGTTGGTACTTAGGGAGATTAACATAAAAAAAAAAAAAAATTATTTAGTAGGTATTACGGTAAATTAACAATTGCATTCCGAGGAAATGCGTCTTTCACTCCTCCTGCTCTCTTCTGCTCTCTTGAATCCATGTTTGTCATTCGCTGCTGCACTTAAATATATAGTGTGTACTACATACGTAAAATAAAATAGATCTAGAATCGACGCCGTGTCACATAGTGAGTGTGGCATTTACCATATTAGTGTACCGCGCACTGATACTAATAAATAATACTATAATACAGCCCTAATATCAACATAACGCGCTTATGAGTTACACAAATAATACACGGCAGCGATATACTTATTTTGCAGTTCATAGAGTTATAGTCTTATAAACACCGCGTGCGTGCGTGAACAGGTGCGCATGTCATATGCGTTGCGAGACTTGGTCGTGTGATAATATATCGAGCACTTTGTTTTAACCGCCGTTTCAGGTCACGTTTCAGGTTGTAATTTTTTATTTACCGTTCCACCGCAAACCGAGTTCCGGGGGCCCCAGCGAATGCGCGAGTAAAAACATATTATGTATACACGTATCTATTATTGTCTCATTACATACGGCACGATAACCGTACAGGCATAAAGTACACAGCGCGACGTATACGGACCTAACCATTATTGTTTATCGGGAGTATTGGTGCAATGCGCCCGCAATTCCATACGTAAGACTTTAGAAAGGTTCACTTGTTATCCATTTACTGTATCACACACGATGCAGTGCATTACGATACATTTACAATGTAACGTATACATTTGCACGCGTATACAGTGTTACAGAAATACGCAAACGTACGCACCTGAATTTGCTTTGCGTTGCGATGCATCGCTGTGTATAATATCAGCACGGATGGAGGATATGGACGTCATATACATCAATACCGATATGTGCCTGTTTAATGTTCAATAACGGTATAATCCGTTTGTGAGTGTTGTCAAAATATCGTCGAAATAGAAGCCGAACGTGAAACGGTCACACACACACACACACATGATTGAACATGTATATTGCATATATTTCACGGTCACGTTTATATACGATTTGTGTATAGGCGTGATATCCGTTAATCCGTGTACAGCTATTACGTTTAGTATACAACTATGTCCAGCGATGTAGTGTAGTGATGTAGTGGAAACAATTTTGTGGGTATGAATACAAATAATTAAATAATAAAAATAGTACTAATACCGAGGGCTTTGCTCCCCGCCATACCACTCATACCTATGACTCGATGGATTCGTAAGTTAATTACAATTTTTAATTATTTGTTTATTCCAATAATGTAATTGTTAAATGTATGTTATTAATTATTTTTTAATTAAAAGTTATAAAAAATAGCTCTAAAACTAAATTGTAACCCGCGCAAAGATCGGTGCACGATAATGTATTGTTATAAACACAAAATTATATTATTATCGTTATTTTATTGACTTAGTATGTAGCTGACGTTTTTAACTCGAAACCGGTCGTACTTAACAAATTTAATAATAATCCAAGCTGAGCATTAATTAATTAATATATTAATTTACTAGTATTATTCATTTAATAATTTTTAATTTTTTACTATTTTATTATTTATCATTATTGTTATTATATTTTGAATAATGTCGAAAATTTGACTTCCTAAGATATGTATAATATAAATATATTTATATGTATAGTTAAGATAATATTAATTTAATTATGAAGGTGGCATTAAATAAATTATATTTGATTAAAATTTCATTAACGATCACTAATCAACATCGAAAAAATCTAATTCAAACTATTCTTAATTTATCGTGAAGAAACGTAAGTAATTATTTTGATACAAATTGTACACACATAAGGTACAATACATTTTAATCCTAAACTGTTATCCCAAGTGCTGAGTCCAATAATATGATTCTGTCACGAAATACGTTACATTATACTTCTGCCACACATGTAATCAGGAGTAGATTTATGGGAGTGGTAGACGTGTCGATGGTATTTTTTTTTACCACTGATTTATTTAATATTTTATATAAGTGTACAGTCATACGGATATATATAATTATATTATAATAAATATTTATGAATATATATATATTATCGAATACTATGTATATATTTGTATATGTAACATATTTCGTGATAATAAATAATAATATAATATAATAATAGTAATAATATTCTTATTCACCCCTATTTAAACAAGCATCAGATCAGCCTTGTGTGTAATTAAATAAGGCTCAATAACTTAACTTAATAAACTGTTGTTTTACGTGTCATTACTAATGTTAATTAAAAAATCAAGATTAGGTACGTAAATTTAAATACATTTAATTGTAATTCGAATTTTTATTTTTACAAATCTTAAAAAGCTTCTTTCGTAATTTTATGTAAGTAATTTCCAAACCTAAAAGATTATTTGGTAATTTTCTAACTAACTAGACTCGCTGTCGAGGGGTTGTTATTTCATGTTCTCACGTTACACTTGAAACCTAATTAAAATAATTGTCATTCACAAATAATATTGTAAGAATTATGTAAATTTTTGTGCGTGTGCTAATTTTAATTTTTCACCAAGGTTGTTAAATAATTATCTAGATTATAATTTCTAGCCATCACACGCAAACAGCAACTGAGTTTGTCGTTGAATAATTATAATTAATAAATAAATTTATTTTAATATCGTTCATGAAGAATTGTTAACGGCATTTACGTTATATATTCAAAGTCGGTGCAAGAGGGGGTAAGGTGTGCCCGGGCACCAGGCCCCGCTCTTTTAATGGCTGTCGGAGGAAAGCAGTAGCCTAACATAAACTATACGCAAAATGGAATAATTTTTGGTACATAAAAATTTTATAAATATATTTAAGTATTTGTATTAAGATTATGATTACTTACCGAAGTTCGGTGTGTAGGGAAGAATGGCTGGTAATACGGTTGGTACATTTGACTTGTTGGCATCATAGGGTAAGCACTGGGATATGGCTGCTGCGGGATGTTGGATATCCTGGGCAAGTACATGTCATTGCCTATGTTGGACGCAGGATTCGGAGGGTAGAACAGTGCGTTAGTCATGAACGGCTGTTGGTCCAAAAACGACGACGAAGAACCGGACGTCCATGGTTTGATGTATTGCTGCTGCTGCTGCTGCTGCTGCTGCTGCTGCTGCTGCGACTGTACCGCTGCGGACGCTGATTGCGAGTACGACTGAGACGAAGATTGTTGTTGCTAGAACGTGCCATTTGAGCTTAAGTTACAATGTGATAATATAATGGTTAGTCAATTAGTATTAAAGATTTAGATTAAGAATGTGACCAGCTCAATCTGTAAAATGCAAATACGATTGTCGGATATGAACACGTTCAACATTACTTATTCGGTTTATTTCTCTATTTGAAAAAATTTAAGCCCTCCCTAAAGTGTAACTTAATCTCCCCTATGTTAATTAGGTCAGACCAATATATCATTCGTAGGTACTATATTAAATAGTAGACTTTAAATATTGTAAGGATAATTGAAGAACGACATTTATACATTGGCATATTACAATACTGACGTTTCAAATTAGAAAATACTACTGAAAAGAAGCTTATATTTTGAATTTTCTTAGGAACTTAGGAAAAATAAAAATATAATTTTTTTCTTTAATGAGACTTTTACACGTAATGCGTTGAGTCAACAAATATGAATATGGCGCTATATTGCCACTGTATATAATTTTACAAAATATATTTTCATCCTTAATTTAAATTAATTTTTATACTTCAAAATACAAAATATTTATTTCAGTAATTTAATATTAATTGCGATGTAGAATTTGAAGCTTGTATTTAAATACGTTTTGAATTTATTATAAACAGGATGTTCCACGATGATTTACTAATTGCGATACATAAGTACATAATGTTTTAACTTAAATTATTATTAATACGATTTAAAGTTTTAATTAAACTTAATTAATTTACTCTTATTTTATTATTTTAATTTAAGAGCAACACACATAGATAAATCTATTACATTTAAGTTTTGATAAAGAAATTCGTTTCATTTTTGCCTTACACTATGATTATTATTTTGCAATTATTTCTAAATACGCTTGCTCTTTTTTATGAAAGTACTTCCTACTAATTTTAAATTTCGCATTATATCCATTAACTATTTTTTAATGTCTAAGTATAATGCGATCGAATGTATGTAAATAACATTATGCGTACATATATATATAGCATACATGTACAATTATGCGTTACATCATTAAAGTTGAATTATATACGTTCTTGTTTTGTTTTTGTGACCTATTTGACTGATGCCTAATGAAAAAATAATATAAAATCACTAAATATACTGGTAATGTTTAATGTGATGTTAACAATTATGGTAATGGCATTAAAAGCCGTAATAAATATTAACTTATAACTTGGTTGTATGAAGAATCGTTCATCATATGAAATAACTATTAAAAATCAACTGGAAGTTAAATCTCAATAATTTGATTTGAATGAAATATCATGTGTTTTATTATGCGTATTAAAGTATAATATAAGTTATTATTCACCAGGTGTTTATTGTATCCAGCCAATATAGCTTGTTGCAATTTGCTGATGTCGATACTCGGCTGCTGCGTCTTGCTGTAAGATGCTTCTTCTTGAGGTTTGGTTTGGTGTTGTTGTTGTTGTTGATGATGATGGATACTACCGAATTCATGTGCACTTATTGGTCCCATAGCCAGTTTTAACGAGCCTATACTTGGAGTAGGCACGCTCATTGGCATGTTGCCGTTGCATTTTGCCGTGGCGATTTTCATTTCTTTACGTACTTCTTTAACCACTTCTTGTCCAAAACAGTTCTCGTACACCTGTGTGAAAATGGCAAATCAAATAAAATTGATCAGTTTTCATAAAATATTGATTTATTAATATCAGCGTAATCATCGAAAACCATTTGTTATCAAAACTATTATCGTTAAGTTTGTTGGATAATTTTAATAGCTTGGCGTATTTAAATTTTTATTATTTTCTACACTTATCTTTGTAGACTAGTAATCCTTAAACCAATAGCAGATAATTGGAATATTTTTATATTAATATATATTTACATGTATAGGTATACCTATATATATATATATTCATTATATTTTAACAATTTTGGAGACTAAACATTATACTACAACAGTGGAATACGTTTGTAAAAAAAACTTGTTATTATTTGCTGAACTATAATAATAATTGTTTATTTAATGCACATGTGCAAGAAACCGTTTCTTACATCCATCAGTATAATAAAATGCGACGCCATAGAAAGAAAACATAATATTTGTGTCATATATACCTTCATCATAGCGTATTTTTTTATGAATTTATCATCGCCGGATGTGAACGCCAGGTTCCCGTTTATACACAACGCGCTAATAAGCGCAACAATCCGGAACATGTTCATGGTACTCTACAAACAAATAAAAACCAAAAATCATTAGCTTATACTATTGTTATGACTCTTAAGTTTGACCTCATGGTTAACTCAAGAATTGTTATTGATTAATATACGAATTAAATTAATACATAAGTACGGGGATAGAAATAAATCTCAAATTTACTGTTGTGATTATAATTTTTAGTTTTTTTTAATATAATTTTTAAATTATTTATGTTTTTTAAAAAATCTGCACTGTTACAAATTATAAGCTATTTCATTCAATCATATTACTTATCCAAGATAATTTTTAATAACAAGTAATCGTGGTATCGGGTGATAGTAAATATGAAAGAAAAGATTTCTTTTCAATTATATTTAATCTAATATTATAAATATAGCGAAATTATATTTTATTAAATAAAATAAAAATTTGGGTTTTTAGGTGTACAGGATTCATTAAAATTAGTAAAACTTCGTGGGATGCATTTTATAAGTTATCAGTTCTGTGTCTAAATAAATAAGAAAATCAATTAGCTCGAATAGTTTAATTGTCGTAGTATTGTAAGTTCCATGTGGGAACATGTTTTATGATATATTTTATTAGTCATGGCATACAGGGTAACTGTATTTACGTGCACGGGAGTTTTTTTTTTCTGCGTATATTTAGTGTGGGAACACATATTCGCCTAAACGGAATACAATACACGTAAGTCGGCGAAAACACGACTTATGAACGTTTATCGACATGGTAATAGATGTTTTGTTTCTATTTTACTACGAGTCCTGTTACTCGAATTATTCAGATCGTACAAATGTAACGATCATTAAGACGTATCAAAATCGGATGTAAAATAATAATTACAACGGGAATCACCGCGGTTTACACGTGAGTCATCCGATTATTATTTCTGTTGCGGTGTTTCGGTGGAGAACAATTTTGAACGGTTTTTATAGTGGCAATGCATGTTCGTCAATGCGAGTGATTTCGAGTTCAAATTCAATATTTATAATATTTATAAATTTATAGTGACTCATATGTGGAAATTAAAAGGAAGACGGATAAGAGGGAAGACTGGAAAATGGCTGCAAACCTATCTACGGATTGAAACCATAGAGAGAGAATATTTATTATAATAATATGCGTTTGTGTACATCCAAGTGTACCTATGCTACGGCTGGGACCCTGGTACATGTTTGGGCCGCGAGTGACACAACACCCGGGTCGAGGACGTAGGTCTGACATAGGTCAGGGTCACGGACCGACTACATTAACTATAGCGGTCGTGGCTGACGCGCTTCAGCCGTACTTTTTCGCTTCTGTTTAATCCGATGTCCCACCGGTAGTCTCGAACGTTCAGATGGTAAATGGTTTTGCGAGTATTGTTACTATGATTATATTTTACTATTGTTATATTATTATAATTATTAATCATCCTTATAGTCGATCACACGGTCTGGTGTATAATTACATTGAAGTCGATAGTATACGTATTCGAAACTCCAGATTCAATGTTTGAAAGTTGAGAATTATGAGACAAAAAATAAGTAAGATATTGAGAATTGAGCTTAATATTATACATAATTCTACTATCCACACTAAACATTTTCATTTATAATTCTAAAAGTTGAGAGAAAAAGAGTTACGGTGTGAGTTCATATAATAAAGTTTGTTTTTAATTAAAAATCATTAAGTCTTAGAAAATTATGACTTTTTTTCAATTAACCCCAAATTCCTAACTGTACGATTTATCCGTACAAATACTAAAACATTTTAAACCTCATATTTTTAAATATTTAAATAAAATTAAATAATACTGTATCAGTTGTACAGCATTTATAACATCGTTTAAATGTCAAACTCTGGTTAGAATTAACAATATTTTATGCATTTAGGTTTTTTTTTTTTACTTAACTCTTACTATACTAGGCTTCATTACTAGAGCTCAGATTTTGTAGCAAAATAAATCTTTAAAAAGCATTTTTAAAGGTAAAAAAAAGTAAAAAAAAACATTTATTAAGTTAAATATTAAAAAGGAATGTACAACGATGTATTTGGTCAAGTTTTTTTTTTAAAACTCATTATATTGGGTGCTAATATATTTTTATACATAGAAAATTATCTATCCACATAGAGTGAAATAATTGTTGCTTATATCATATAAACTAAATTATTTAAATTATACTGTTGTACATTAATGTTTTGTGAAGTGACATTTTTACATTTTCACCAAATTCTCTTACGTTTTTAATAACGTTTTAATAACGTTTATTTATTTTCAACTTTTGGCATTTTGACGATTACATTTTATACATAGAACACTACATCTCAATGATTAATGAGATATTGTACCGTATTTGAACGTGCTATAAAAATACGTTAATATAATTCAGTTAAATTTCCCTTTCCTTTAATAAAAATTATAATTACGGTCGTTTTGATAAAAATACAATATTGGCACAATAACGTTAGTTACTTTATCAGTTTTCCATTTATTACTGGTTTTTCACTAATTTTATAATTTCTTGTAATAATAATATAGTCAAAGTATGCATAGAATGAAGTATATACATAAAAATATGTTAAATTTTCATGAAATATATATAAAAAATTATTTTTTTTTCAAATGAGGAAAAAAGCAAAAAAAGCAAAATACAGTTTACTACAATTTTATTTATTATGCTTACTTGTAAACACTCTGTAAATATGAATGTATGTAAAATAGTTTCGACGACATAATTCATGTATTAATTTACTCATACAAACGTAACCCTGGCTGGATATATGCAAAATGATCGCATTAGTTAACATCGAGTACCAACAAGCGTGCGAAATTCCGCTTTTTGCGGTCAATGAAGTCGTGACCCGGTGAAGATGGCGGTACAATTATCGATAAAACTATCCAAGTAGAGAATATCTAGACTATTTGCATTATAATACACCAAACGTAATTTCCCGTTCCCAGCAAACCCTAGGACGGTTCACGTAACTTGTATGGATATTGACGATTTCGAGGCATTTATATTTAAATAGAAATGCTAATTCATAACCACGTGTTTGTATAATATTATTTATTAGTTGAGCCGTAATTAATTGCAATACGTTATTATGATGAAGTAATTAGCTCCATACGTATACGTATTCTGTAAACGGTTTCAAAACGGGATAGAGCATAACCATTCGAACGATTACATTGATGGACGTCTGCTGGTCACGCGGAATACGCGCTGCGAAATTCATGTAAACAAATTGCGTGACCGCGGCCGACATGTAACTAATGTTACTGTTGACGTTATCATCGATTTTTTTTCAACGTACAGTGATTATATCGCTCAGACGGCGGTTCAATACTCGTCGACAAATCGTTTTCAGGCTATATTACATGTATCTACATAGATAACACGATAAATTGCGATCAATACAAAAATCTTCCGACATTCTGTTCTGTATTATTTCTAGGTGCTTCAAATCCACTTTTATACCTCAGTGGCAAATAAGTATGTTAAAAATCGATATTATCGGCGGTTGTCTGATAGTAACATTTTCATTTCTCGATTTTATTTTCAAAACAATTTTCTTCTAATTTCCTTTAATTTCTTTCATTCAAATTTCAATTCTTTTAATTTAATTTTTGGAAAAACTGTAGACTTAATAACACCAGCACATATATGTGCTATAATATGTTACTGTTATAAAACTCCAATCAAGGATTTTAGTTAAAACCATTTCTGGTGTAATTTAAATTGAATAGTACTTTGGTAATAATAATAAAAAAAAAATGTAATTTAGAAAAAATATTTATTATTAATTAAAATAAATAAATTACATATTGTCATATTATATATTATGTGGTCATTTTCTATAGAATATAAGATGTATAACCTATACAATATACAATATATACATTTTACGTAAATGCATATTATGTTGGTGTACAAATATTTTACCTAATTAAACTTTTCGATGCAGAAAAAACAAAAGGTAATACTAGATTAACCTTATAAATTGATTGAAAATTAAACTACGAATAATTTACGTAGATGTATTGTATTTTGGGTTTATAATTGTAGACTAAAATTTTTCGGGGAAATTACGAAAATTAAATGAGTAAGTGTTTAAAAATGTATTATTTGGCTAGATTACCAATTCATTTTTCCATGCGATATTAGTCATACTTGTATTTTTTTATAATTATGAAACAATACACCTAAACTTGAATGAAATGAAGAGTCTTTTTACTGACTACTTACTAACGAGTCTGTATAATTTGTATCACTTTTCCAATTTATACTATCTCCAACTACGATTTTATAAATTATTTTGTACCTGCTAATATGTATATATCTATGTATAATCTATAAAAAGGCAATACTGCAATAGGGTGTGAGAATCGCACCGATCAACAGTTATAAAATACAACTGAATATAAAAAATAAAAATAAAAACAGAAGTAGAATTAGTTGACACACCTCGTTTATGCGTTTTTTTTTATAATATGCATTTAAGAGAAGTGAGCGAAAATATGCCCCAGGGGGTAATCATAATAATAAACAACAATAATAATGAGCACAATACTTTTTATTTGGTTGAATGATTTCTTATGATACTAACGTTTAAAATAATTTCACACCATTTATACAGTAATTTTAAAATATTGTACCTATAAGTGTTTTCTTAAGTAAACAGGATTGTTATTTTGACTGAAAAGTAAACTGCTTTTTCAGAGTACTCGTATACTAATGGTTGCACTATAATCATAGGCTTAAAAGTGATTTAAATTTACTTTTATTATAAAGTCAACTAAATACAGTATACCATATAATTTGATACTTAAAATTATCTGCTTTTTTAGTCAAGTGATGAAAGATTCCCGTGTTTAATTTTAATGGATGATACATTTTACGTTTGGTTCAAAGTTCAATGACATAAATACATAGTAATTAATTATAAATTATCATTATTTATTTGTTTACGTACTGACTATTTTATTTTTCTGTAAAATATAACTGATCATTGTATATGGATAATTTTTATTTTAGTTCTATGTTTTCAGTTGAATTAAAATGCATAAGTTTCTTCTGAGTGCATTAACTATTGTAGTAGGAAGTAAGGTACACGCTACTTTTCGAACAATCCCTCGCATTATTCTCATTGTATATTTTTAACCGTTTAAGAATATCCAGAAGAATTTAGTAATGAATAAAGTATGCTTTTATGAAATATTTGATACAGTCATATTTTACTGTAATAGACACCCTATGATTTTCTGATGTGTGGAGATATCACTTATTAAATATTTCAATTACTAAACTTTCCAAATTTTATTGTTCAAAATAAAAAAATGCATCTTTCACTCACATATTACTTAAATAATAAATAATAGTAATGTATATACATTTTTACACGTATCTAGTGTTTATCAAATCAATCAACGTACAAATACATTATAAGTGTAACACTATACAGCATTATTAAATAGAAATATGATGGTAAAATACTGTGGTCAGCTGATTCTGTAACATTATGTGCCTATCTAGGAAATGTATTAAATACACTATTATAATTTAATCGAATCCATTATGTTTGCTGGACAAAGAAAACACGTTACTATGTAATAATGCAAATTTAGCATGCGTAAAGCATTTGATTGGAATGGTTACACATAGAGTATCAGACTATCCTAATAGGTACGTAAATTTTATTTATAAGAAAAAATACAGAGCCGATACACACCTAAATATTATTACAGTACGTTTTAATTGTAATATATTTTTATACATAGGAACATAATGCATTTTATACAAAACCCATTACGTACCATAAAAGTATTATAACATTCATGGCCTTATGTATACACGCTTTACATTTTCGATGGATTCGTAAATTAAATAAACAATAAAAACATTTTGTATAAACTTATAAAAGCAGATTTGTAAGGAATTAAAATCAATAAACTGCTCGTGAACGGTAATTACAAGTTACGACTGATAAAATTATTTAGTATTTGTCTTTAACAATCCACGACTATATATATATATATATATGTTTGCCTCCAATAGTTATTTTTTGTTACACATGATTATATAATATTATTTTATCCTTATGGATATTTTAAATTTTAATACAAAATATAAAAAGGCACATCGTAAGGTTCAGTTTTATTCACAAAAATATCAATTTTTTTTAGTTTTTATGCGGTAACCATTAGATACATCGATGTATAGATTTAAATTTATTTTGATAAATATTTCAAATGTGAATTTTTTTCATGCAGAAAACTAAAATTAAATTGAACAATATACTAATTTTAATTTCAAGTTAAAAAAAAAAACGGTTTTCTATTAAACTATTAAGATGAACAAACATTTAAAATGTAATTGTAAAAGATAATGTGCATTTTTTGTATTAAATCAGTATCTGATGTAAAGTGAATATTATAAAAATTATCTTACAGATAAAAATATTATACTAATTACTAGCAGTGTTAAATATACAATATAATTAATTCGCATAATATTATTGTGTATTGAATACCAAATTGTAAAATATCAGCAAAAGCTGATTATAAATTTGTACAAATAATTGAAAAATATATTGTTATTAAATATTTTAACTAGGAACATGATATACATCGATGTTAATATTGTTAAATAATCTAACGCGTTGACAGTTAGTTTTGATAGATATACCGGCCCAAAACGTATTAATAATCATCGTTAAACAAAATAAACACTTACCTAAGTATTTGAGATGACTCTATGAGTATATAAAAATGTATAAAATATCTCGAAAAAATATATAATTTGTCTTTAATGTGCTACTTTTTTTTTCAGCGAACAACTTTTGAATTCTGTATTACTACTATATTGAGCCAGCGACACAACAGCACTGTGTTCTGTGAATGGACAGACGAACGGATGAACTGTATCCTCTGAATTGGTTGCCGTCGCGGACGATGAAACCGATTGCATCGGAGAGGGGCTATAATATTGTTGCGTACCGTCACGAGTCCGTCTTAAAAATACAAATTAGTTTCCGAGGGTGAACGGTGTTTTCAATTTAAATATTGTTTGATAATATCACGGACATAGTGCTGTTTATTTTAATTTCCTTTTACCCATAAAATTAGATTTTATTGGTACACGAAAGCAAAATAATGATTATGGTATCTGATGTGTTTCCATATCCATGGGATAAAGGTTTTTATATCACATGCCCACAACTCTATATACCTGTAAATATACATATCGTGTAATAATTAGCGAACTTGGTGAAATTATAACACAAATTTAAATATCATTATTCGTTCTTAACAGGATAATATAATAAGTATATCCCAATGTTGCAGATCATTACCATAGTAGAAGTTCATAACACTGTTATATGTAGGCCACACTGACCACGTATTCTTCTCAATTCGAAGTTTGTAAGTATACCCATTTTACCTATTTTTCATTAAATTTATTTGTATATATTTTTCTTTAACCGTATGTTTTGTTAAAGTTTTATTTTAATGAACGGCGCAAAATTGCGCTGTGCGCTATGTCGTGATCTTGTATGAACGTTGACCCAGTGACGGTATCGTGAATCGTACGCTAATTCATATCCATATAGGCACTGCTGCCATTATGTTAGGGGTAACGAATTTGTACTTGTTGTCTGTTTTGTAATTATTCTCAAGATTATTCTAAATCAGAACTTTCTAATGTAGAGTTTGTACATAAAATATAATATATGTAGCTCTAAATTTCCTTAAAAAAAAAAAAAAAAAAAAAAAAAAACACTCGTGATTGTTATATAATATTATGATTATGAATATACATTGTAAATAAACATGATGACATTTTTCTGCCAAAAAACTAATACGTATACTATATAAGTATGTTCAATATAAAGAAAAAATAATTTTATTTTCAATTAATTATTCAATTATGTTATTTTAAGAAAACAGATTTGATCATACTCGTGATTGTTTATAATACAAGATAAATTATTTTAATTTCTAAAATAACATCAATAAATTATATACATGTTATTAATATTTGAATAAACGTAAAAAATGTACAAATCACATGATTTATTTTATATAATAAATGTATTATATAATTATTGTATATAAAAACATTAAAAATATGTGTTAATTTTTTGAAAAAAAACCAAAATTATTAAAGATAAGTTCAATATTTACGAACTATCATTTAAAAATAAGTGCCTTTACATTTCTCAGATATTTTTATTTAAAATAATTATGGATTGTTCAACACAAAAAATTAATTTCTTAAGAATTGTAAAAATGAATATATATTATATTAAATTAATTATACTATGAGTTATAGAAAAAAACTCACACACTATGAAAAGAAAACATTTATTAAAACCGTTTTTAATTGTTGTCATACGTAAAACACATATTTAGTGGAGTAATTGCATTTAAAGTTTAAAAATTGACGAAAATATATAATGTGTGCCATTAATGGTACACTTTTGCAGACGTTATGCTTGTTGTCAATAGTTATGTAGTGATGTTTTAATATTATTATTGCAGTATAAGTGCACTGCTATGAATATATTATTAGTGTGTATAAGTTACACATTTGAGTTTTCTCTCACCAAGTCATGATAAAATTGTTAAGTACAACTGACTACTTTTGTTGTAACCAACACTATGTAGATTTTTTTTTTTTTAGTCCATTGTACATTTTTCGTTTGCATTATGGCAAAAGAAGCTTCAATTATGGTCGGATAGACGTCAAGAATTTGGCGGTAAAAAAACCGTACACAGAATCCTTATAGTTAAATATATATGTATATAGTTATATTTAGTGCAGAAACTGTGTAGAAATTTAATTTTTTTACGGCCAATTGATTCCATCCATCATTCGCGTACGATAGCCACAAATCCCATGAACTATGAAGTTGTGATTTACTATAATGTCTACAGTCCATGTAATTTTTGTTTCCGCACACATCTATAATTTCGTCCACTACATTTTTATTTCCGTCTGCTGTTCGTTTCCATTGATTTGATCTCATCTTCTTAAGTACAGGTATGTGCATACCTACATAAGTACAGGTACATTATAATATTATCGTCGGAGAACCAACAATGCATCACAGTTAACACTCATCATGCAGTGGTATACTTGAGCATACGTTTGTTTTATAATATATGACCGGAAGCTTGCGGTTATCTGTGTTTTATACGATTCTAAGGAAATACTTTTCATAACTTTGGTTTACGATGAGTGTGTGAAATCTCTAATTGTAAATAATTGCGAGAATTGTTTAAAAACATATTTTTACCACGATTACCATGAAGGTACACTATAGTCGATTATACTTACTACATTAATTTCCGCCTTAAGGAATATGTAAAATTTGCAATCAAATTATTTATGTTAATTATTATAAACACAACCATTTTATTAGTCAAAAATAATGTTACGCAAAATGCAATATTATTTACAATTTTTAATTTTTTACTTATAGTTGGAAAAATTATCCATATAATATCAACGATTATTTGCAACCATTTTATATCTGTCGATGTTTCGATATTTAGTTTTCGGCTCTTCAATCGCTTTCAAAAACGTTTAATTTTCTATGGTTATTGTCCTGAACATAATGTTTTAAACAGACATAATATTAATACAACAAACTATAAGTAGAAATTACTAATACTATAAATATTTTCGTCTCATCATTAAGATATTTTAAATTCATGTACGTATGATATTGAAAATAGTTCTTATTTAAAATAATTTTATGAAAAACTTTAAAACTAAAAATGTAACGATGCGTATATAACACGTGTGTATCATAACCGTATTATAGACGAATATAATATATTATAAGCTATAAATAGATTTTGTTTGGTGTCTTAGTATTTTTTATAATACGCATATATCATGGCATCTTGCGTATTCTTATCGTTAATAATTTATTATACAATATTTAGAATGTTTGTTGTTGTATTTGAAACGCATAAACAAATTAACTGCATACCTATACGTTTGACCGCGAGTACATATTTTTAGAAATCAGATATTGTAGGTCCACTCAGTTTATTTGTAATTTCAAGATTTTAACTCCGGTTATGTTGAAAACCCTAAATGGTTCATAATAATTGTATTAATGGCTAGGCGAGCAGATAATGTAATAATTATTACACATCACAATAAAACGTGTTTACGGCGGAGGGTGGTAAATACTAAATCATGACTATAATATTATTATGGTGACGCTTAATGGTCTCCGTTTTTGTCTATTATACGGTTTTGCTGTGATCTTTGACCGTATATGTACATTGTACACCCACGATATTATAAAAAATGTACTTACTCTTAAATTCTCATTGTTCGATGACCCAAATCTAACTTCCTCTTAACGATTTATGTTAACATATTTCTATACTACAAACTGGCATTTAAAATAATAATATTATAGTTATATATTTTTTTAAGAATTATCTTCTACGCCAATATGCGCGTAATGAATACACTTTCGTTATGGTCAACTATCTACGTACAGTAATAATGATGAGATGTGCCGTCACCGTAATTTATTCAACGTCTACTTAATGCCTGCCTACGCATATAATAGTATGTAAAAATAAGGTATTGTGTGTCCGCACGAGCAAACAAAAATTTCAAGGGTCCGTGCACCAAAAATGAATTACAACTTTTATTATTTACTGGGTTTTTCTTTTAATATTTTTTATTCGATCTGTAAAATTCATAAACAGTTAATTTTTGTCACATCATGTTAACACCTTGTTTTAATTTGGCCGGAATAGTTTACAGTTCACCGAATTTGTGGTAGCGGTATATTTTGTCATAGCGAGATCCGCAACCAGCGAAGAGTATTTTTTTTAATTTTTTTTTTAATTACACTTAGACTACCGTTCCAGCGTTGCATTGTCTGCATTTTTAACAAAAAATATTAAACTGATTGCGTGAGAAGTTAGACTTTTGAAGGCAGGCTTTAAATTATTTTAATTTATAAGATTAAAATGTAAAATCCAGTGAATACTGGAACGTAGTTTAGATACACAATAGAAATTATACAAACGTTTTTTTTGAATTAAACAAGTAGTTTACATAGCTTAAACGTTAGACTGGATAATCGTGTGTAATTTTTTCGTGTTAAATATTAAAATGATTATTATACTAGTTTTTATAACCTAACCTTTAGGAATACTAAAAATAAAATAAACTAACTGTTTACTGTTGCCTAATTTATCCATTTGGATTTTATTACTGCTTTATAAATTCTATGTTACAAACTCTACAAATGCATTATGACAACAAATCATTTTTTAATTTTTTGATTACCTAAGAAATATTTTATTTCGTTTGATATGTTTACCAATTGAACCATATATAAATAAATATAGTTTAGAAAATAAATTATGTATCTTTAGAGTATATCAATTTACATTTTTTTTTACATCGAAATAGTAATTGTTCTTATCTAAAATAGTAAAATTTTTAATGAATGAAAGGGGGTAATTTAGCTAGTAGAGTATATTACTTATAATTAAACTATTTTAATAAGACTGATATTACATACACGATGGTCATTTTCTTGGTGTCATGACAAAATATCAAGTATTGACAATATTATAGGATAAATCTTGCAGTTCTACAGTAGAAATATACGATAATTTTAGTGATTTAATTCAAATGTCTTATACATTTAATGACTTCATTTTATATAATTCCTAAATATGTCTACCTGCAAATCTTTTCGATTGTGGATACATGGACTGATCTGTATTCTAAATTGTATAATACTACATACACGCGCTCATCAAAAATATTGCTGCAATGGTTAATAAAAATAAAGTGTATCAAAAATAAATTATTATAACAAACAATTTAAACTCTCGAATAAAAACAATTGTAATGTATATTGTACTTGTAAAGTATTATAATCTCTTACCTCAATACGAAAGTATATAATTACATTTGGTACTTGAAATTCAGCTGATGATTATTAAAATACTTTCCCGGAGTTAAAACAAAGATAGATAGGCTATAATAGAGTTCATATTATTTATGTATTATAAATTCAATTAGTTAACATTTTTAAAGTATTTTATTCAATTAATGGTATATACAATTCTTGATGTGTTGAATTTTAACCTCTTATATAAAAGTAGTGAATTGCAACAAAAGCATTTAAAACCGAAACTAGAACATTGATAGATAATATGTTCGCTGAAGTATATTATAAAGAGTATATTTGTTGGACGGCAATCGTGACCACAGTAGACTGAAACTTTAAATCTAGACTATATAGCAGTTATGTATTTATACATTTTGAGGTCAACCGATATTCATTGTCATTGTCTAATTTAAATGATTACCTTCTATTTTTCATTAGTTGACAATATCATCTATATTACAGGTGGTCAGCAGGTCGATCGCGACATGAGATAATCGATCATGACCCTTACATTTTTTTTTTTTTCAGAAAAAATTTAAATATTTAAAATATTTTGTAAATTTTTATATTTTTTTTCAACCAACGAATTTAAAAATAATAATAATAAAAATTAATTAAGGCAATGTATAGTTGTAAATAACTAGGAAAAAATATATACACTGAGCTATGTAGGTAAGAATATTTACGTAATCTAAAGGATATTCTATATTTAATCGCATTCGTATAAATTGAATAAAAATAAACTGAAGTACGTGTTATGTATAATTGAAAAATTAAAGTTATTATAACTTTTTAATATTTTAAATAGAAGAAATAAAGGAAGTGTAATATGCAACATACATTTAAAAATACATTTAAATTTTTGTACAGCAGCAATCTTTAACTAATTAATCTTTTTTTGGTTGATCGTGACTATCTAGAAAAACTCAGAAGTCTATCACATTTCTATTAAAAATTTAAAAGTTATTGAATTCTCGGATATATACAAATATAATGTTATCTGAGAGTAAGTGATCGGTCGACGCCATATGAAACTATTTTAACAATGACGAAGAAATACCTCTTAAAGAGCGGCTTAACTTTTATTTTTTAAGTTATGGGCAATTTCCCTTTTAGATTCTGAACGGAGTGATGGAATCTATTGGTTTTACAATGATGTGTGTTTTTTTTTTTATTTTTTTTTTATCTTTTTTTTATTTTTTATTTTTTTATTTTTGTGCCATAACCTTTTTTGGCAGTAAAAATGCTTCGATTTGCTTATGTAGCAACTTTTCTGAAAGGAAAGTGAATCTAGTTGGTACTTTAGGGGGTCAAAAGAAGTAAAAAATTTTCAATATTTTTTAAATGCGACGGGAAAAACGGGAGTTTTTACGCAAAACCAGTTTTCGACAAAATCAAATATTTTATTTTGCTATAACTCAAAAACTAATCGATGTAAATACTTGACATTTTCACCAAATGTTTAAATTAGCGTTGTTTATACACCATTAAATTTTCAAAGTATTTTGACATATTTTGAGCTATTTATAGACAATTGAAATTTTCAATTTTTTTAAGTATTTTTTTTTTAAAATAACGATAAAATTTTTTTGGCCGGCCAGAAAATCTTGAAAATGTAATACAAGGTTTCTTATAAGTTGTTTCTTAACTGATAAAAAAAAATCTAAAATCGTAAGTCACAATATTTTTTTATAAGTACTCAAAGTTCCAATTTATACGAAATATGTAAAAATTGCGAAAATTTGCAAGTTATTTTGTAGATAAAAATTCATAAAATTTTTTCTGTTCATACTTAAGGTTCAAAATTTTAACACTAGGTTTATATAAGCTACTCTTCAAAAATCTTTAAAAAAATGTCTTCCGGACCTAGAGGAAAAAATTTTATGACTGTTTGAAATTTAAATATTTATTGCATAAAATAACGATTTATTCTCGAACGATTTTAAATATTTGTTATAATTCAAAAAGTATAAGTCGCAGATTTTTGAAATTTCTACCAGCTGTTAAGATTGGTATTTCCTTTATGTAATATTTTATTCAAAATATTATATTGATTTTTAAGCCACTTTAGGCATATAAAATATTTGATTTTTTTTTTTATAATCGGTGATAAAAAAAATTTGGTGCGTACAAAATACTTGAAAATTGAATAGAAAATTCCACAAAAGTAGTTCTTATTGTCATTCAAAAATTATTAAAATCCATAGGCACAATTTTTTTTACAAGCGTTTGAACAGCGAATATCGACATAAAATTACATGTAAAATATAATATTATGTATAATACTCTAGACTGACAAATGATATCGGTTTTTTTTAAAATGCTTTAACTCAAAAACGAAAAACCGCAACTTGAAATTTTTACCAAATCTTTTTTTTTTAAACATCTATCAAATTTAATTGGCAGACCGAAAACCCTTGAAAATTTAATACAAGGTTTATAATAAGTTAAACTTATCGTAACTAAAAAATTTTGGAGATCGTTTCACTCAAATTGTCGCCGTATGCAACTGCCAACCCATCCTAATTGAAAAATATATTTATCGTTTCAAAATAAAATGTACTTTTTACAATATTTATAAATAACAATGTATTATATCTTAGACAAACATATTAACTCCGTTCAGAATCGTTATTCGTATACAATGATATCTATCATTGCATTCAAATTTAATAAATCCATTGTAATAATGACCTATCCTATAAACGAGGTGCACTCCACCCCAACTGTATAGCAGAGCGAGTCCCATCCGTTTTTTTTTAATAAAAACAAACCTACCATGCAAATTTTTTTTGTATTTTTAAAACTTTTCTATATTTTAACGTAATTTTTTTATTTTAAAGCTATTTAATTGTGCTATCAACCAATATAAAATAAAGCCAGAAATATGCAAATTATTTTTATTGAATTGAAAAAAGTAAAAAATTTTTATCAAGAATTTGTATTTTTTTTAATAAATCGCGTATTTCTTCAAATAATTTCGTATTTACTTTGGGTTTTCATTGTATTTTACAATTTTATTAAATTATACCTAGAATACATTGACGCCGATGTTTATTTTATGTGGTATTGTATAAAAATAAAATCTGAGTAGAACTTCGTTAAATGCTGAGTAAATTGAGTTATATCTGCAATTTTGAAGTAGTCTTATATCTAAAATCCAAATTGATAGAACTTCTACGTCCTAGTACCAGTGTACTCCCATGCACGGTGGGACCACCCACTTAAATTAGGCGTCGTATATGCAATATCTACACA
This sequence comes from Sipha maydis, assembly GCA_034509805.1. NCBI lineage: Eukaryota > Metazoa > Arthropoda > Insecta > Hemiptera > Aphididae > Sipha > Sipha maydis. Next base: position 211,863 of record JASXSY010002878.1, read on the forward strand.
TAGGAATCGGTACCACTGCTGGAATACATTAAAAGTGTGGTATCTTTCATAATTGTAGAGTAATACGTTGTAATATACACTATTCTTAGAATCAAGGAATCAGTCGTTACCCTTTATAAAGGGTATATCTCCATCATTTTTGGTATACTTTCAAATGCCGTTGGCTGGTCCTTTTTTCCCTAGACGTTAATTTTACTGTCCAAGTTTTGTACACAGGTATCCGTAAATATCGTCACTGACCACTGGATTTAACAGTTGTCAGATTTATAGACAAAAAAAATAATATTATTATGATGGCACACGTTTACACCACAATAAACAACAATTATTATTGTTAATTCAAAAATATATTTTGGCAAGCAATTCCAAATATTTCATTTAAAACAAATAGAACAATAACTTACATATAATTCCATTTGGAAAAATTAGTTATTATGGTAAATGGTGCTATTACTACTGAATTTCACCCAAATAAGTCTGAAAAAGAATTTTTATTTGGCACAATTTCGTATATTTTGAGGTTTTTTTACAAGCATATTAATTGTAACTGTCAAATTACATTGTTAATACTAAGTGTTTCGAGGTTCGTCAAAACACTTGTCTACTTTTATATGTTTCAAATTAGTACATCACTCGCATATGTATTATTTTATACATTAAATTTAAATTTTTAATATTTTTCTAATTTTTTTTTTAAGTTTATTTAAAAGAAATATCATTCATTTTTCTTGTGTGTTGTACAATATAAATTGTATAACTTTGAAAATTTAGTTATATTAATAATAAATAATTAAATTATTTATTATAGTTCAGAACTTGAAAAAATATGAATGAGATTGGATCTATTTTTTACGTTGAGAATCATAACTTTGTTTAAATATTAAATAAAAAAAAAAGAAATAAAAACAAATTGAAATAGATGCAAAACCAATATTGCAGAACTACCTGAAGGTCTTCAACATTTATTCATTAAGATATAATTATTTTAAAACAGCGAATGAACTAACGAGTCATAACTATATGAGGATATTGAACTCGAACAAAATAATAAGTTTCCACGGTTGAATATACTTATCAATATGCTACCTATGAATCGTCTATGATTTAAAAATGAACCTTATAGAATAATATAATGATATTTTTAAATTATGTTTGTACGCATTATTTTACTATTTTTGTTCAACAACATACAAAAATTCATAGTGTTCGTTGAAGCAAATAAGAAAAATTAAATTATAATTGAAATGAATGAAATTTCTATAATGTTTTTAAATAAATTATGATAGCACAGTTTATTTTGAATTGTTGAGTACATATTATTAAATGCTGTAATAACTTTAAAATCATCCAATAAAAATATTAGTAATACTAACAAAAAAATTATTACATTTTTTAAATTATTTTAACTATTTAAATACTGTAATGTCCATCAAATACGAGTAGTTTGTAGAATTATATATAAAATAAGTACAATATTAATTTCTGATATTTATAACCATTCAATTTTAAAAATCAATAATATAAATTTAAGTGTAATTTATGTAAAAAAATTAATTAAGTCGTGTATTTTTAATTTTTATTAAATTTCAGTTTAGTATTTAAGTTAAATTTGATTCGTAATTTAACGTATTTCAATATTTTAAAATAATTATAATTTTAATCATTTTTTAATAATTAAACATAAATAAAAAACTGAGAATATTTTAGTTTATACGAATTATAACACATTCACAAAAAACGGAACTATTTACAAACATACAATTAATAAAATATGTATAGCTTAAGTAATATATGGCTTAGAACCATTTAGGGAAAAGAATCATATATATTGTTATAATTCCACTCGATATTGATGGTTATGGATATCGACCTAATTCGTGTCATACGGTTTAAAATGCTTTACTGTATGTAATATATTTTTATAGAAACTGCGTACTGTGATAATATCTTTTGGTGGTAATTTTTCAGCACCATGATGAAATAGCTACAAATGATTTTCAGGTTAATATTGATATATTTTTAACCAGCTTACACTTTCTCATATTTATAGTGTACTTAAATTGTAAAATTGTTATTATTTTATGTTTAAACTAAAACGTATGACCTACAACAATAAATGTGTTATCTTTTAAATTTTGAACTTGTGAAAACTATATTCGTATACTTTGCAAAATGTGCAATCGATTATATATATTTATATATATATATATATATATATATATATATATATATATATATATATATATATATATATATAATTATAATTTTTATAAAAACAATTAGTGAGAATGTTGTACAAAACGAAAAAACAGATTTATTTATTAAATTTAAGAATGAAGTAACAAATATTTTTAATACTCTACTATTTAATAACTCATATCGATATCCTTTTATGCTTAATTACTTAAAAAAAATATCTCAATGATAATAAAAAAATACATGAATGTATTATGACATATCATAAAAACATAAAAATTATTCTACAAAAATATAAACGGATACATTTTTATATGAACTACATTTATTTATTAGTGATGCTTTTTCCAACTATTGGATATTGCTCTATAACATTGTTTACACACCACGAGGTCAGTCGGCGAAATTTTTCTGTATATTATATCGACGGGAAACATTTTGTCCTTTCGTTCTATTTTTTTAATATTTTCTTTACATTCTTAGTATAATAACAATAAATACATCTCTTTCAAATCGTTTTCTTGCCAACCGATGTAACAATTACCATTTATCTGTGTGTTAAGTGGAACGAAATCAAATGACCAGTGTTTTCCACATCATCGAATCATTTCTAATTTATTGACGGTAAATTTACACTTCAAGTTATAATAGGTACTTATTTTTAATTAATACATTTCATTAGAATTGAGATATTTTATCATACATTATATATTATGGTATATACGTATGTTCTTCATATTTTTTTTTTTCGTATTTCGTATTTTCTTCGTATGTTTACTTCATGTTCGTATTTGTGTAGGTATTAGGGTATGTATGAGTGCATTATTATAGGAATTGAGTTTTTTTATACATTTAAGTTGTTACTATAAAGTAATTGGAGCAATTTTGTTATTCCAAAAACAATATATTATGTTAATGCGTATAAGAATAGAACTGTATGTATTTGTTGTTATAATTTTCAGATAAAGCATATACAATTTATCGTTTCGTGTTTTTTTATTGATAGCATATTTATTTAAAATATTTATGATTAAAATTCACTTTATTAAAGTATTCTCTAAATATCATACCAATCTGGTTTTTTATTCATTGTTTTGCTGGAAAATGATTATATTCAGGACTAAATATTTTAATTTTTTTTTTAGACTTATTATTTGTCTTTTGTAAGAAATACTTATAATATTATGAATTTATATTTTACACAACTAGTAGGAAATGATTATTTGAAAAACTTTTCATAAACTTTAATTTTTGTAAATTTTTGTATAATTTAACTGTTACTTAAAATATTTTACTAGCTAAATTACATAATTTTACATCATAACAAATTATTATCATAAATATACATTTTCCGTCATTCTTAGATTAATACATAGAATTAAGCTTTACAACGAGAAGGCGATCGGAAATTAAGAAGAGGGTTTTTAATTTTATTTATCGTAAAAAACTTAGAAGTTTTTTAATTTTCTTATTTTCAATATCTGACAAAGAAAAAATTCCAAATTGTAATTGTATTTTCATGTATAAAAGTTTCTTATTTATCTACTTTGACTGCTTACAATATTTATGTTTTTATACATTTATCTATATTATATATATAAAATTTGAATTCGCTGTCTTCGAAATTATTTAATCTCCATACACTAGTAAACGTTTTAATATTAATTATTTCGGTACACTATATTTTTCTAGTGATAAAATTTTGATTCTTAGCAAAATATCTTATCTGTTTTAGCAATTGATCTTATAATGGACCTTTCAATAATTGAACAATTATTGTTGATCACATCGAATAGGGTTTAAAATTCCGGAGTAATTAGTCTTTAGATAAGTAAGTTATATTCGCTTTAGGTTTATGTTTTTTTATGAGCAATAGGTACCATGATCGGATGATTTACTGATAACAGTAGATATAGGTAAATAGTAAATATAAATAGAAGAATACAATGAATATTCATGAGTATTAGCACTATATTAAAGATTGAGGTCCTTGTGATTAGATTTGGTTGAAAAGTGAATAAAATGTTGACTTGGCAGTTATATTAACAATAATTTGCTTCACTTAGTAATAGTATGGATAAATTGCCGGTTACAATTTTGAGTTTGTTTTCAATTACTTTGTGATGGATTTAATTTAATTTAATTTTATGTTTATTTTCTCTAAAGTAAATAATGTTGTTTCTATAAAAAAATTTGCAATAAGATAAAAAAATAAAATATTGTACTTTTAGAGGATACAACATCTGCATGTATTATCTTCGTCTGACAAACGTACGAAATTTGCGTTCAATAATTCAAATGTAGTGATATTAAAGTGAACTGATTTATAATCAAATTTTAAGGGAAGAACATTGTTTTTGTTTTGCAAGTCGGTTTTTCAAATATTTTAATTTTTAAGCAAATTATGATTTTTTATATTGTAATATTTTTCATACTCATAACTTGCTTAAAAATTAAATTTCAGAAAAAACGGACCATTAAGAATAATATATTCCTTAAATATTTATTATATATTAGGACAGAAAGTGCTTGTAAAATTACTTTTCTAAAAACCAAAAAACATAAAAATATACCACACACATATATAAAGAGTCATTCATAATTGTATCTACATTGACTTTCATAAGGTCTTCAATACTGTAGAGCATATTGTCTTAATTAAAATCCTGAAAGAATACGGTAATGGTGAGCTACCAGGGACTCCCGAAAAAAGGGGCAGTGAGGGTCATTGAACCCACTGACATTTATCATGTCAGTTATAAGTTTTTGTACTTAAAACCGGTCCGACATGACTTGGATATTCATCATATATATAGGTGATCATATATTTTTCTAGTCAAGACTGAGAAAAAAAAAAATTTTCATAATTTTGATAATAATATATTTAACAATATAAGCTAATGTGTTAAGGTGGGTTTACACGTTCAGTTAAACTGCACTAACCAATTTGAGGTATTTTTGATCAGTCAGTTTGTGCAAATGAACTGAGTAAATTATTTAGGTTTACACATTCATTTATTGACACAAATTTTTGTTCAGTTCTAATTTGACTCTCAAACAAAAATGTCGTCCATTACCGAACAGGAGCTCACAAATCTCATTGTGTGTGATTAAAAAAAAAAAAAATTAATACTTCAAAAAATAAATGAAAATAAAATGAATAAAAAAAAGTGGTCGAAGAATTGGTTGTTAAAAAGACAACAATTTTCACACATAAATTTAATTGGTGAATTATCTGGAGAACCAGATGACTTCAGGAACTATCTTCGTATGGATGAAGAAACATATAGTTTTCTATTGTCAATAGTTTCTAATATCATTAAAAAAAAAAATACAAAGTACACGACATCGAACATACATGTTCTTACCTGCACTATATTGTATGAGTATGATACATTTGTGTGTAACGTGCAATGAATTATATTTAAATGAAAATACTAGCTGATTTAACTGTAATTATTATTATTATTATTAATATTAAACTGATCAAGGGCCTTATTGGTGGTTATTTAGTTTATATTTTGTACTGTGGTAATCATATACATGCGAGTAAAAAAAAAAAAAAAAAATTATTCATTTATAATTAATCATGGAGTATTGAAATCCAACCATACTACCTAGGTACATAGGGGTAAACAGTGTTTGAAGTTTAGGGAGGCTCAAATTTTTTCAATGGAGTATACAATTTTTAGATTTTTTAGGAGGGTTATTAGCTTCTTCATAGTTTGTTTCTATGCCTACTCAGTACTCGGTTGAAGTATAAATGACTTGTAATCTTCAATATGCGTAATTTAAAATCTTATCATATTCTCCTTTTGATTAGTATTATAATATAGCCATATAGGTAATGAGTACGTAATATTATGTCATTATTATATAAATTTAAAATTATTTTTTTAGTATTTTAGTCCAAAACACACAGTTATCCGTTTACACACATAGGAAAATTGTACAACTACTATAACTGCACAATTTTTTTTCAGGCATCACCTGAACTCGCACAGTCCAAAATTTTTAACTGTGCAGTCATACGATTTTCATTTACACATACAGTTAGCTTGTGCAAACTTGAGTTCATACAGTCCGTTTGCGCAGTTTAACTGAATGTATAAACCCACCTTTAAATTTTAAATCTATTATGTTCCTTGCTTAATCTGGTGTAACTCAAGAGGGACACCTGTCTTCTTTATTAATCTCTATTTTCATTAATATATTAAGTTAAGTACTACCATTGATTATAAATATACTATACTATACTACTAGTATTTATAATCAATGGTACTACTTACATCATTGCTTAGATTCAGTTTTGCTGATGAAATTAAAATTTTTATGAAAATTAATTCTATGGACCGCTATCTCAAATTACAATGTGATTTTGATAGTTTAATTGTATTTTTCGAATAATTAGATTTATGTTTGAATTTAGCTAAATTTAAAGTCATGACTTATTCAATAAGTTTCGTTATGATGGATTCGATCAACCCAGAAGAGATGTAGTATCAGAAGAATGTGACACGGTTGAACAAATTATTGAACGACCATCTATTGAGGGAGTAAAGATTGGGCTAGATATGTGAAAGAATGAGAAAGCACCCGGAGCAGATTATATAGTACCGGAATATCTTAAGAATAGAAGGAAGCAATTGATAAAGCAGTTGCATAAGTTGATTAATAAAATCTGGAGAGAAAATACCAACAGCATAGAGCACCTCTCTATTATGTCCGGTGTTCAAAAAGGGTGATACCATGAAATGTACAAATTATAGAGGGATCTCCCTACCAGTGGCGCCGAAGTGTTTAAAAAATACTATGACATCGTACATCCAGGGGCCCCTCTAGAGTTTGGGTCCCCATTTTTTTTCAATGTAACAATTAAATGCGAAACAAACTACTCATATAGTTAGGTACATATATACATATTATATCGTGATTAATATTAAAAGAACACTTTCAACAAAAATCAATTTATTAAAAAAAAAAAATGTTCAACAATCAATCTCTTATTATCAAATACTATCATTATATTTTTTTTTTATATACATATAGTTAATATTCATAATCATTTCTCCTAAAATACAAATACTCATTTTTATGTATTTGCTAATCGAAGACTGGATGAGTGATAAATATTGGCTAATTACATCAATCGTGTGGACTCGTCTAGTCTAAATTCGAAAACTTATCATTAGGACCATTGAAGTTACCCAATCACTCTCTACTATAACAAATATTAACAACCATTGGTAAAATATTTATTGATCATTTTTATAAAGATATTTTTGGAAAAATCTCAATATAAAAAAAAAATAAATACATTTTAAATTAATTAACATAAAACATTTTTCAAAAACTTTTTAGAATTTCAACATAACCGTAAGTTCACTTGAGGAGAAAACCAGAGAATTCCTAAAATTTAATTAGATTTGTGCTAAATATATTAATATCATAGATATGTCGATTTTAAGTTTTTTTTATCAACTTTTCAACAATTTGACATCGTTTGCTAAAAATGTTTTAAAAATATTTTATAAAATCGTTTTAAAGTTTTGAAAATCCATAATTTTCCTGTTTAAGTATATTTATAATTGTTATCTAAAAAGTAAATTAGATTAATAACTCAAAAATGCTATAACTCCGCTATATAACCTAAATTTCTATGTGAATTTTTATAGTAATTTGTGGAAACGTTTACGAAATATTTTAAACGTTGATGAATTTCTTCTTTTTTTTCGTCTCTTTTAAGTTATTTTCAATGTCCTAGTCTGCACGTGTTGCTTTTGAAATTCTTCGATCTGAAACTAGTATATGTGGAGCCCTCAGTATTGTGTTTTATGCTTCATTCTGCGATTACTTATCGTTTATTAATTCTAGTAGGAACGATTTAATGTCGTTTATCTTGGAATTTAAGTTCTAAAAATATTTTTATAAGGGCAGATCGCTAATTTAAAAATCTAACTTAATTGTATCACATCTTAAATAGAATGTAAGTCGTTTGAAAAATGTTGTTCTGTGTTTTACATATTAAATGATAGAGTGTGTACATTTCAAAAAAATGTCTTCATTATATTTACAAATTTCATTGTAAATATACTTTCACTTAAATATTTTTTTCATTGAACCAGAGAGATACTTTTACTTGGTATTTCAGGTAAAAAAAAAAAAATTAAAAAATCAAGGAAAACACTGTGTTAGCATTTGTCTGTCTTGGTATGAATTGTTTGTGTACATAAAAAATGTAAATCATTTTATATCAATGGAAAATTATGAATAATTGATGATATTTAAAAACTATATCGAGTGCGAAACTCGGCGGATAGGTACACATTATATTCGATGACAATTTTCTATTTACGATCCCTCTAGAGCGAATAAAGAGGAAGGAAGAAATCCATAAATACTGCAAATGTTTATATCTTGCTATGAGTTTACCATGCACAATGAAAACATAAACAAATGAAACTCGTAACAATTTCGTCGATTTAACATGTAACTTTCCAATCGAGGTATATTGTTCAAATTTTGTAAATATAATAGTCAAACATAGTCTATAGCGTAAAAATATAATTCAAAGTTAATTCGTAGTAAAATTGTTGATAAAACAGTACTTAGTTAATAAACAACATAACATTAAACTTAATAACGCAGAATGTGTAAAGATAACAATGTGCATAAAAACGTAAAATAAATGTTTAAAAAAGTTTCAGTAACACGATGAAATTTCACTATTATTCAATTAAAAAAAGTGTAATGCATTACACGTACACATAATACATATGATGTCAGATACTCAGATGAATAAGAATATTAAAACATTTAAATCCAGTCGTTTTATAGGACTAATCGTAAGAATAGGGCGTATGCGTATCAGTGTTTCAGTTGTTCATCAAAACGCAATTGATAACCGTTGTAGCAGTTCAGAAAGCTTCAACAGAATTTTATTCCTATTATTGTATTTGTCATCGGTAGGTAGCTATATGTACCAAACTGCTATATGTGTTGTATTTTTTTTCGATTCTGGGCGCCGCGTGGAGCTTAGAAATCAAAAAAACGGGACTAATAATAGTTATTAGTCCCGTTTTTTGATTTCTAATTATTAGCTTAGAAATCAGAAAACGGAACTAACAATTATTGTCATGAACGTGATTGCTATGACTTTTGATTTGATACGCCATATTTAAATATAATATACATGGATGGTTACAATAGTATTGCCGCGGAGAGTGATTTGTAGGTAAACATAAATCATTCTCCGCAACGCGCGCTTTATGTTCGTAAAGATAACGCTATTGCCATACAAAATAAGGGATGTTCGCACTCGAACGCGGATCGTGCTTGTGTAGCCGCGGTCACGTTATGGCGCACAGCCGGGATTTGATTTTCATCGGTTTCCGCGTGGCGGCTGCCTGCTGAGACTGCTGTCCGACCGAGCTCTGGTTCTGCTGTCCCACAAGCTTGCGTTGCTGCAAAAGTCTGTTAACCACTATCCGGTACGTGGCCACCACGTTGCTCCTGGACCCGAGGGGACCCTGTTCGTCGAGCATTGTCCTGGATATACCCAGCATTTCCAGCGCCTGTCTGGCATTCGACTCGGTGTCAGTGAATTCAACGTCACCGCCGTCGCTGTCGGTCGCCGTCGGATAAGCGCACCAATGACCGTACACAGAGTTATTGTTGAACCGGCTCTGGTACGCGGACGTCTCTTTCAGCCAATCGGACTTCAGTACATGGTCGATTCTGTACCGGTCTTCGGGTGACGTGTTCAGCATGGATTCTGTGAAAGACAACATTACGCACCCGTATGAGTATCATAAGTTTCTAAGACGATGGTCCTCTATATGTGGTCCATGGGTCCACGGACGTTGTGTTCTAAGTAAAAATTATCAAGTATGCAACCGAACTCGGACGAAAAAAATGTTTTAATCGTCTTGTATAATTCGAAAATCAATGTAACCATTAGTTCAAGTTGCTTGTTACTTCGTAAGCGTATCGTAAACAAATAGGTTCTCGATTAATAGTTTAAGCTATTTATCCATGGCTTTATACTAATTGGGAACCACTGAGTTCTAAGGAGTCGTCCTAACGCATTTAGATATCAAATAAAGGAGGACTATGATGAGATAGTGTATAATAAGAGTTAATTATTCAAACCATTTGCCGCAATATATTTACAGATTTAAACGACTGTATACATACAATTAGATCAGATATAGATATATATATATATATATATATATAGATCTGATATTCATGACAAAGTCATAAATAACAACGTTCTTTTTTGATTTTTTTTTTTAGACTTTTAGTGTTTTCCGATTCGATAAATATCGGTAGTTCGATAAAGTTTTCTACATTTTCCTAATGGAAATATTTTTAATTTTTTACATTACTGGTGGATTGGGTCCCTAAGTAATTTAAATTGTGACTTTGGTGGTATCTAGTTTCAACATCTTAAAGCATTTGCAATACTTTGATAATGAAACGTTAGTTGGTATTGATTTTTTTTAAATCAAAAATGAAAATGTACAAACATGTATACTTGTTTATATCACAGACAAACTAGAATATTACTAAAAGTAAAAATTTAAGCGAATGAAGTATATTTTATATGAATATTATAAGTGGGGCTTAATTCATTACGTAAATTATGGTTTTGAAGCAACTATAGAAGTACAAAAATATAGAAATAATATTTTTTCAAATATTAATAAGCTACAAAAATATTATAGATACATTTGAATAGTTTCAATTATGAACTTTGTTATTATGTTTCTTCTGCGAGGATTTTCAGATCGTATTTTAAATCTAATTTTTTTTTTTATAATTATATTTTATTTTTGTTTGTAAATAATATATCCGACCCTTAACCAAAATAATATATATTTACGAAATTTAAGCATATCCCTACTTATTTAGAGCCACTTTGATTGCTAGTTACGAATTATTATAATTTTACCTATAAGTGATTTTAATTGCTGAGACATCCACGAAGGAGTTTCAACTTGCCCCGCCAGTATAGACTTCCTGAGTCCAGCCATATTGTCACCAAGGAAGGGCATTGTGGCAGTAGTCATGAAGAACAACAGTACACCCAATGACCATACGTCAACTGGGCGACCAACGTAACGCTGGTCTAGGAACAGTTCGGGCGCCGCGTATGGCGGAGACCCACAAAACGTATCTAATTTTTCGTTGAATACTGTTTTAAAACATATATTCCATATTGTAATTATAAAGCTATTTGAAATAATAAATGAAATGTTCCGGCAAGAAACGGATGAGATAATATGTTATAAAAAAAAAAAAATTAGAAAAACAAAATTCGAAAATATAAATGTGTATTTTATATTCCCTAAACAATACTTAGGCAAGCAATAGAGTATTTTACTTATTACTAATTAATCATTCGCCACATTTGTTTGAAATTCAGCTTCCATAAACTATAGATCGTTAGTTTTAGATTTCAAAATTTGTCAACATAATTGTGAGCTTAATGTTTATATAATAATTTAAAACAATAATGATGATCATTTGAAATTGAAAAGAAATTATTATATATAGGGTTTGAAAGTTGTAGGAATTGCATATTGTTTTATATGTTCCCAATTTATAGCAGACCAAACTAGAAATTTGAACTATACAATTTGATTTTACACTCATATCATGCATGTTTCATATTTTTCTAAAAAATATTTTAACAACTTTATCATTTTATTTTCTTCGTCTGTACATTTCAATTAATATGGAATATATATAATTCAAAATTATTAACGAAGATATTTATGTTATTGCCATCGTCACAGTCAACATTTAATTTAATAACAACGATGTGATACGCATTTAGTCTATCACGCTAAAATGCCGAAATACTTATGTTAAGTACTTTTTATCTTATCATCAAAATACCAACCAATTATATATTTATTTCAGTTTTTGTGTATTTATTGATTATTAACAACATTAGATGTGTTTTTTTTTTAACTTTAGTATATTTGTTACAGTTTTTTGTATATTCAATGCATATTTTGCCTTTTAGCTCCTACAACTTCCGAACCCTAGTAATTTATTTTGAATTAGAGCTGTAACATTCTCAAATATTGTCCCCATAAATTATTTCTGTTTTAAATAATTGTAATAATTGTAAATACTACTTTATACATGTGTTTGTACAATAGTACACTAATATATGGGTTGACATAGCACAGAGTATATTGATATAGTAATAGACCTATAAATATTAATAGTTATTTTGGATTTTTTAACATCAGATACAGTGTTATATAAAAAGCATTGGTGTAACGTCAATATCAAGGGTTTCGATTTAATATTATCTATGTAAAATCATATATAATCTGCAATAAATTAAGAGAAATAGTGGGTTGAAAATATTCATAATATGCATATTTACTTACATTATAAGTTCGATAGAAATATTAAAAAAAAGAAAAATGAATAGTTATTAATAATAGTAATATTAATAGTAATATTAATAGTAATTAATAATTGTAAGCCATTAAACCTTATACCTTGTGCAACTTGTATAATATACCTTATATTTATAGACTCAAGCCCGTTAAATTAATCAATAAATAAATAAATATACTTACGATTAGTATTTAAATAAAGACGTTACTAAATTATGCTCCTATATGTTAACTATGAATGTAATATTTTTATTATATTATATCTAAATATTCAGTATTAATTATTAAATTGATGTTAGGACAAATAAAATTCTGATAATTTTTTTAAGGCCTTAAATTTTGGAAACTACTGTTGATTTGGGGTTCCCCTCATTTTATATCTATGATTATGATATAATTTAAAATTATAAATTGAATCATATAGTAATATATTTAATTTATATATGTACATGGATAATTTCAAATATAAATTCATCCATATATTAAATGAATGTCGTTAATTAAGTAATTAAATTGGTATGTACTCGAGACGGTGATGCTGAAACCGAAGTCTCCTAATTTGGCAACGCCTCTAGAGCTTAAGAATATATTTTCCGCTTTGATGTCCCTGTGAACGATGTTCCGGTCATGCTGAACAAATTAAAAATCAATTAATTAAATAACAGTACAACAATACAACAAAAATACATAAATTTAACAAAATCATTTACCAGGTGTTTGACGGCCAATACGATTTGGGCGAAAATGTTTTTCGCTTCCGATTCATGCATTCTACCTTCGGATATCAATCTTTTGAATAGTTCTCCAGCTGCCGCATGTTCCATGACTAAATAATATTTAGTGTATGTTTCGATCACTTCGAACAATCTAAATTGAATTCACATACAATACAATATTGATTCCATAACAACGTATTGATGATGATGCATGTATTTTATACTTCAACCAAATGAAAAAAAGGAAAAGTAAATTAAGGAAGAATAATAAAAAAAAACCGGCCATACAATTTCAATGACACTATATTACTGCTACTACATAATAATTCATTTAGTCAATTTTACCGAACAATGTTTTGATGGTATATTGATTCCATTACGGAGATCTCCCGAGAAAGCATTTTTTTCGCTTTCGCCGTCAACTTGGTTTTGTCTAATATTTTGATTGCTACTCGTTCTGAAAATAATAAACGCAAATATTACTTTTTCGTTATGTAAAAATACATTTTATTTATATAAATCAGTTTGTTTATCATAGCTATATTCGAAATATTTATAAAATATGTACTTTTAATTCGATTTTTATACATTTTTAAAAATAAAATTGTTTTGAAAAATATGTTGTTAAAAGAAAAAAGTATAATAAATTATCACGATGAAAATAATGGTAATTGCTTTTTGCAAAAATCGGAATTTTTAGAATGAGAAGAATATACGTTTTAAAAGTAATTTGAAAGTGCAAAATGTAAGCTTAAAAATTAGTTGAGTATGGTTTTTACAGGATTAGTTTAAAAAACAAAAATAATTTTGTGTAACATTAACCAAGTGTTGAATCATAAGTTAACAATTATTAATTACAATTAATAAAAATATTTGAATGGTAATTTAAATATTAATAATTATTGCAAAAAAAAAAAAATAAAATAAAATAATGATTTAGCTATAATATATTTATTCTTCTTTACTTTAATTATTTGTACAATCAAATTATATCTATGATTTATTCATTACTGACAACATTTAACATGTGTTAATATAAATTCAAATAAATCATAAAAACGAAAAAAAAAGGATACAATTAGTTAGCAAACACATAAACATAGAATAACTTATTTAGTTAAAAAAAAAAAAACGAATAAAAAAATCAAAACTATTAATTATATTTTTAGTAGACATTAAAATTTGAGACGAGGATATATGAACCATAAAACATGTACTTATAAGTGCGGACGTTCGTATTTTATAAGACAAGTGATATTATTTATTAAAGGTAAAAGAGGGATTAAAAATATTTCTATATGTTATAAAACATCGATTAAAGTGTCATATTTGATAAATATCATCATAGTGTTTCATTTGATCCGTTTAATCAAACAAGAGTCAAGGATAGTAGTAATGATGTTAAAATCTTACCTTTCGTCAACTCGTGGTATCCAGTTTTAACTTGAGAGAAATTGCCTTTACCCAACTCTCCACTCAACTTGTACAGTCCAATTCTTTTTCCTACAGCCGTATCGCTTTTCCATTTTCGGTCATTTTCCAAATTATCGATAGCTCTTCGATACGCTAAAATACACATTGAAAACAAAATATACCAAAATAATCATACATTAACAATATTAGGATCACGTGATATTGTTGATTAAGGATAATATGTATGTTTTTGTTACAAGTATCACAGCGTAATGCAGACAATTTACCAGTAATCTTTATCAGAGATGTCTTCTCTTCGGAAGACTCGCACAAGGTCATCGTCGCAACGTCATTGCGTGTTCTCTGAAACAAATCGAAAATACATGCAACATTATCGTATTTTTCACGGACGTCCCTTCTCATATCCATAACAAACGTGTGTACGTTATAACTATGAGTGTAAACACAACCTCCTATCAAATTCTCGACGTTATAAATAAAAAAAATCCTATTGATATGTATTGTATTCACACAACAATCAATTTTCATATACTCCAATAAAATGAATATTACATAGGCTCAACAAATTACAATGAACACCTTTTCTGAGACGATGTATATGTGTATGTATATTTAAAAATTGTCGTAATCATTGTAAATTCGATATCCAATACTCCCGAAGCGTCTTAAAGATCACTTTAATAATGCTTTATAAATATTACTATAAACCATAATGATAAAATAATAGTAAACACTCGGCTTAATCAAATTAAACTAGTAACATCTTAGTATACTTTAAAAACCAATGTTTTAATGGTTTAGAATATTTTCCCATCATCGAACCACATATTAAAACCATTCAAAATAAAATAATCTTATTGTAACATTTATGTACGTAGTGCCCTACGAATATTTTCTGATTACGATATCTTCTGCGTTATACTAATCGAATTATTTTTTTATAATCCGTATTACTCTAAAGACTGCATTTAAATATAGTTTCAAAAAAACATAAATATTTCAGTAAAACTAAAATTTAATTTTTTTGTTTGGTAAGTTTTTAAAATTTGAAAATAACACTTTCATAGGATTTATTTTAAGTGAGTCTTAAATTTTATCAAAAATATTTATTTAGAAAAACTAATTAATTTAGTCTTTGGTTATGTAAATTACTGAAAAGAATTCCAAAATTTTAATAACAACAATTAGAATATTATTATGCTTATATAGATTGAGTATTAATCTTCAAGGACTACGTGAAAGTAATATGGCACTTTCCAATAAATTGAATAAACGGTACTCACTATGGGTTTTCTCCAGCAAGGATTTGACATTTTGTCCATAGAAAAATTGAATGGTAATCAAAATGGTTAGTTTAGTTTACACGTAAAAACATTTCGATGCACAATGAAGAAAAAAAATTAATAGTCATTTAAAATAATTTCTCGAGATATTTATAATACTTTGTGTATAATATATTACATTAAACGTTGATCCTAATAACAATTTCTTAACTAAGTAGTGTAAAACGTCAATCGTATGCTAATATGGTGTAGGTAATAATCATAATAACATGATCGTTGCCCTGCTCGGGTCCTGTGTTATCTACATTTACGTAGCTGACCCACGTGCGGGTAAATAGGAGGAACCGTATTGTTATCATCGACTAGATTATGTGCTATTTTTATTCCGGTGTGTACTACTTATACCGATGGATATAGTATGATAATAAAAATTATGCAAACAATGATCGTCAACAACATTAGCGCCCATATTACATCCATAGCACCTGTTATTCTTCAATATTGTACCATTCAATTTCGTGCTGTTCCGACCGTTAAGCGAGTTCTGACCATGACCGGCGGTGCAGTGGCGTACGATATTTATACTGATAAATGCCGACATCGGATAACAATTATTTTTTGTCTGACAAATAAAACAAATAGTATAAAATCAATTGTAAAAAAATTAATTGAGAATGATTCACGGTTGTTTTTCGGAAATTGTTTTCCCCAATTTTGCCCAATAAATACAATTACGAATTTCGGTAATGTTAATAGTATTATAATGTGTATTTGGGCAAAGGTCATAATTGTTGTATGTACAATGTAAATAATATCATAATAATGTTATTGACCATTATCTAATGAACAAATTCGATTTAATTCCAAGTTAAACATTTATTTTGGATTCGAAGTGTAAGGAGGAATATATTGGTTGTACTGCGATGTCTGTTCCAGGATCGTCTCTTGGACAAGACGAGCGGGGCCTTCGCTCCGGACTCCTTGCTTAGCTCTGAATTTACAAGTCTAACGTTATAATAAATAATTTTCAAATCATAAATTGTTTCCAATCAACTAAGTTAACAAGAAAGAATTGTTAAAAAAAAAAAAAATTTGATTATGAAAGTTGTGGTATATCTTTCAATTCCATTATTGAAGATAATTTTAAATATTAGTATTTTTTTTCAATTCTAGGCCAAGTCAGGAATTCATTTTTTCTTTAAGTAACCGATTTAAATAATTGAGACACTTTGATCAAATCATCGATGATTATTTTAGTTTTTTATTTGATATTGAAAGTATTTCTGAAACAAAATTTTAACGAAGCATTGTGGATACTATAAAAAGTAGGTGGGTGAGAATATATTTTAAAGACCCAGTTAAATATATTTGGCCTAGGCGCCGCAAAGTGTAGGGTCGACTCTGGTTTTATGTACATGTAATCATGTACATAATTTTGAGCAGTAGGATTGCTCCAATCATCATAATTATATAAGGTTTGTGTTAAGAAATATTATCTACATAGACGATTTTTTTAGAGGGTCATTTTATGAATTTCTCGATTATGTTCTTAATAAATACGAAAAACTGACCCCCAAAGCAGAAAGAAAAAAAATTGAAATTTAAAAAAATCTAATTTTTGTTTTTATCGTAACTAAATAACTAAACAATAGGGGCTTAACATTTTCACTTAATAGTTATATCATTGTTTCCCATAGGTTAGGTTATTTTAAAAAATAACTGTTTAAAATCTACAATAACATCGACCCGATCGAATAGATAATTTTTTTTAAAAATAGAAAATTAATTTCTTCAAAGCTTAGATTATATTCTAGTATAATAACTGAGTATACTCATTAAACAATTTCACATTTTTAACAAATAACTCGTAAATCTAACCTTCCAGTCTATAAACTTACACATCATCACGGGTGCTCCTTGGTTTGTCAGCAATCAGTTCCTTTATAATGACCTGAAAATCCCAACTCTTCCTGAATTAGCCTCTCAATCTTACAAAAAACTACACACAGCCATAATTAACCATCCAAGTCCACTTATCTCCAATCTCCGTTCTTTAATAACGTTCTTTAATTTAATAATTCTATATTAACTAACCCAATTAATCCACTACATCGATTAAAACGACGCTGGCCCAGAGATCTATTTAACACTTAATTAAATTAACAAATTGATGAGTAATGAAATTTGAAGTGGTGTCACCGGACGCCCTCTTCTCTGAAGTCTACAAGCCCTTTTGTTTTCTTTTAAGCGTTCATAATTTGCTTATTGTATAATAATGTATACAGATTGTAAATATTCATTTAAATAAATAAAAAAAAATCTTGTGTATTTACGATATGTTTTTATAATTATACAATAAAAACGTTGGAAAATTAATTTTAACGAAATCGGGTATTTTGACCAATAACATTTAGTTTTAAAATTAGGGAAATTACTCAGTGGTAATAACCAACAAGTCAAATATCATAAATAACAGACAATTTTAAAATGTAAAACATAGGTAAGAGATTTTGCTGTTTTACTATAAATATTAATTATAACGATTCGAAACATTTATTGAGTACATAGCATTTTACAGGTATTTTTTAATTTTTGAAATATATTAATGACATTGTTGCTGATCATAGGCACTAAATGGAGACAAAAAATTCGAAATTGCATCAGTTGAGAACGGCTGGGCCGATTATCTTGATTTTTTTTTTAAATGATAGAGAATGTCGTGGAGCGATTTTATAGGGTTTATATATGGACCTAACTCCACCCCCGGGAGGTGGTCAAACAGGAATTTTGAGATTTACGATAGAAATTTTTGTTTTTGTTTATAAATGGTTGCTATGGGGGTTATAAGATTTGAGAATAATACTTATTTATTAGTGGTTAATATAATGAATTACCCGACGTTGCAAGGTAACCAAAAAAAAAAACATAAATAAGTACTTTGAATATTTTCTATTTGTTTGTGACATTAAAAATGCCAAGAAGACGCCAGAATGCCAATTTTTGTCGTAGAACAAATGCAGCTACAAACATGAGAAATAGAAGAGTGAAAATAACAGACGAACAATGCCAATCCGATAGTGCAAATGATTCGTTGTTGACTCACGCAGAGCAAATGACCAACTACGCCAACAGGTACATCGAACATTTATATCTGATTCATTCCTGCGTCTAGCATTCCAGTATGAGCCCGATAATGAATATTATGCTCATTCAAAAGTAGTAATTTGTGCTATGGACAAGGAATGCCCGCACTGCTATGCTCTCAAATTCAAAAATGAGCCAGTCTGGATGTGTTGTAAGTCAGGAAAGATGCAACTACTTGAAATTGGAACACCACCTGAACCATTGAACGGTTTACTTATCGGTACAGATCCAGATTCTAACGTGTTCCTGAAGTCAATTAGAACATTCAATTCATGTTTTCAAATGACATCGTTCGGAGCAACAGAATTCGTAATACTAATGCAAATGGTCAACAATACAATTCTATACTACGAATTTTAGTACGTTAAGGTTAGGTTAGGATTATGTATTAATTGATTATATTAATCCACCGTATTATGTCAAACTTGGTATAACTTTGATACTTTATTAGATTTAAATCATACACTAAGGTACGTACAAACAGCACTAGGTCCGCGATCTACCGCAGGTAGATTGCCTACCTGATAATATACTGCTGTGAATCAGAATTTTTATTCCGGAGAGAAAACTTAAGATAAATCTAGAACATCATGCACCGAATATTAAATAACGAGTTGAACAAAGTTAGAGTCATATAGAGTTGGTATATTTAACGAGCAACGAAGTGCACGGGATCAGCTAGTTAAATATAATTTTCCAGTTACAAATCCAGTTACAAGTCTATTTGATTAAGAAATTTGGTTCTACCATTATATCAATATTAACTTTAGTAATAATAAACTGATTCATCTACATCTTTCACTCAAAATCCATTTTTTTGTTTGTTTTAACTTATAGTATATAGAAAACATAGTATTCACGTATATCGGCTCTAGATCATTTAAAAAAAAATCATAATGAAACTAACTATTGATAACTTAAACTTAAAATAAAACTTAACCTTACATTAACTTAAAGGCCAATTGTTTTAAAAAACCCGTGATCATTGTAGGTATATGGTATGTGATATTATAATTAAATAAATAATAAATTAAATATTATTAATTTTACCTTTTTGATCAAGCAATACGCTGTAGCTTATAGATAACCTTGTCATCCAATTTAGCTGTGATTTCATCGAAATTTTATTATATGATATTCAAATAATTATTCATTAATATATTATTTACATTAATTGGTAGATCAATGATCAATTTTAATAATTTATTTAATAACATTTTTTTATTCAATAATTTCGAAATGCTTCTTAATATATTTAAGTATAATTGTTTTTGATTTGACTAAAGCAATTTAAATTATCTTAAAACAAACAAAACTAATAATAATAATAAATAAATATGTAGTTAATAACTAAACAAAACATTTCATCAAATAAATTAGCTTTCCCTGAGTATATCATGGACAAGTTCAACGTCAATAACAGTTTATTGTTGGGTTTAAATAATTTAAGTTTTTAAGTACTACAGTCGCGTAACAAAACATCGGTACTTTGGTAGGTTTCCAAAATGTTACATATGTAATATATAAATATAAAAGTAAAAAATTAATAAGCCAAGGAAATGAAACACAGATGAATGACCGGTTATAAAAAATCTTAAATTTTTATTAATCTTACAGAAATTCCTTTCATAACCTACAAATAAAATTTATTTTGATAAAATGAATTCAGCTTAAGGGTGTAGAATGATATTAATTAATGTATATGTATATACTTATATACTTATGTTATCATATGATTATTTTCTTCACTATGGTCTAAAAAAAGAGAATTCAAAATATAATTTTTATCAAAAACTAATAACTAAATACATAAATATTAACTAATAAGTTACAATAAATCATTATCATGAACAAATTAAAATACTAAATATTAGATATATTTTTTTCAGTTCTAGATTTCGTTTTTTACTACTATAATTTAAATTATATTTAAATCGCTTCCATACTTATCATTTTAATTACGTCCCGTTTCATTTTAAAAATAATTTGAGAACTACATTTTTTAGTGTCTAGTAAACTATAAACTCTAAATCGATTTTTAATGAAACGTAATGATTTATATTTGTTTTAAATTTATAAATATATAATGACAACATAGCATCGATTTGTGCCATAGAGTCACAGGAGGAAGACAAATGATCTTAAAATATAATCAAAATAATTAATAAAATTTAAGTATTCGAATATTTAATTAATCGAATTATTTTTAATTGGAAATGGATTGATATTACTCATAAACTTTCTCAACTGTATATTTATGTATTTATAATATATATCTACGTGTTTATTTTTAACATCAGTTACGTAACGCGGTTAGAAGTACAACATACCTAAAGTTTTTAATGCATGTATATGACCGAAATTCAGAAAAAAAGTTGTGTATTATACATTTTATACGTTTACATTTTTTAATCTAAAGATCGATACTATAATTAAAAAGAATTTAAAACAATAATTCAATAACTCCTCCGATAGTTCATGACGTATAACTATGATTTTTAAGTCAAGTGTTGATTTAAACTTCAAAGAACAATTATTACGTCGCATATTCAGTTGAAAATCTTTGGATACTTTTCACGCCTACTTGATGTGTACTCGTATATCCTTTGGAATCAGGATAATCGCTCATTTTTTTTTTTTTTTTTGTGATCTTACCCCTTCATAGTTCATTTGATCCGAAATCACACATAATATTAATGTTGTTTGACCGAGAAAAACAATTATAATATAATATATTATAAATCATCAAAAATGTACATATTTTTTCTACACTGTTGCAATTAGTTACGACGATGACAAAGTAAAAGATTCTATTCATATTTTCTTTAAACATTAAATATTGTTAGTGTATGCTTTACAATGACATATCTTATTTTCGGTATTACGTGATTATAAATTCGATGAACCCTGACTCAAATGAGCATAATATGACATATTTTATAGGTTGTAATTAGTAAGTACGAATAATTAGATAATTAACATACTACAATAACTTATGTTTATATTATTTTTGAGATTAACATTTTACTCCAAAATTGATTTTATCCGAACAAATACTCTCGCTGATAATTATGGTATAAATAAAGTCCTTGAAAGTTTCCGTCCATATAATCGGGAACTCAGTCAATATAAAATAATAAGTTATGAATGCAGGGTTTCAATTAATTAGTGATGAAAAGCGCGGTCGAACATGTTGTTGTACCTGTAGTCTGTATATTCAATTGTTTGATACCGCATGAGTCATATATAAAAGAATTGTGTCGTTCTTTATATACTACAAGTATACATCATAATTTTTATTGTACATAGATAGTTGCAGTCTGTGTGTATAATACAACTAAACACCAAACATTCATAAAACATAGTGGAAACTATTTAATATGACTAAAAGTGTCCTATCGTTAGTTCCTTTAGTTCCTATCGCTCTAGTGTTCAATCGAATTCTTCATCGTCAAAATTTAATTTGAAAAATATACAAAAATATGAACAATAATGCCCATAATATAAATTCTTGTTTTTATTTAATTTTACGAAATTACCTTTAAATAAATCAAAAGCATAATGCTATTATTTATATCACTATTATAAGTAAAAACCTTGGTTAAAATTTTTTGATATGTTTAATCGTAATACATACAATATATTATACTTAATTGGTGACAAAGGCTGCAATTCTACCACTACCTAATCTTATTCTCAGATAATAATATGGAAAAAAAATTGACTTTCATTTGTCTATTAAATTAATTTGGATATAATAATAAATAATTGCAATTAAATGACGATTCTATAAGCGAAGGTTAGGTTTATAACTTATATTGAATATTTTATATTTTGTTATAGTATAGCACATTGCATTGGATAATAAATTTGTAGAACTTGGGTACAAATTAAAATTTTTAAAACAAAAAAATTTCTAAATATCTATGTATAATATAATAGTATAATTGAAAGATTCGAAATAATATATAAACTTCGCTATGTTTTAATTGAAACTATGAATAAATAAAATTGATATAGACAGATATTTTGATTTTAAAACTCATGGCCTAAAATTAAAATACAATATTTTAATTTAATTTATTTCAATTATGATTTCTAGATTAAAATCAAAATCTACGAAAATTGCAAACTGTATTTTTTTGATAAATCATAATCATTATTTAAATTATTAATAAAGGAATAATACAGTATATGGAGTATAATATATATACCTATTTAAAAAGTAAATATATTTTTAGAAGTATTTATATAATACTTCTATAAAAGAAAAAGTATTTGAATACTCTAATAAATTAACTGAAATAGTAAATATCTGAAAATTATTTAATTAAAAACTGTTACATTTTAAATTGTCATTGTTACACAAATTATTTTATCATATTTCAATATGTAGCTAAATTTTGAGTGAAATAGATTTACACAACATCAATGATTCTGGTATTTATGATTTAAAATGTACATCCCCTCTTCTTTTGTGAATTACGTTTATTTATATTTTACACAGGAAAATTGTAAATTGGACCAATGAAATATAAATTGGTTGTGGGGGTCACCGTACATAGCTGACTCAAACTTGCATAATAATAATTGTGAACGATTTAAATAAGTATAGAGAGACTTCTATTATATGCCATAACCATGTCCCTGACTATCGATTTAGCTGTACTCAAAATTTAAATCTTAAATGTATTATTTTTTTTCTTTATGTGTAGTAGCTATTGAATGCATGCATACTATAAATAATGTATCAACTATTCTTCTTCTCGTGTCCGGTTATGATTGCCAATAATTCACATTTAGGGTTATTAAAATAATAAAATAAAATAAAATAAAAAAAAAAATAACAGGTAACCATTAGATACATTATGTGTACATGGTAGTCATAAATTATTATTATTATCAACTATTACTTCGTTGCCATTAAAATAGTATCGATAAGCAAGAATTGAGATATAAAAAGTTATTTAAATTGAGAACATAAAATCTTTTATGGTAATGTCAGCAGTTATTTAAATATTCTCGTTTCAGAAATTTGATTTTGAATCAATTGAATTGCAATACATGCTACTGCTCAGGGTATAAATAATAACAATTGAAAAACTCATCAAAATATTTATATATACATATAACAATATATGGTGGATATTAGAGTCTTGGTTTTATATTCAAAAATGTATAATGTTGTATATAAAATTATGTATATTAAATGTATAATATATAAGAATACATGGTGTAGGTATTTGTAATTCATTACCGCTTCGGTCATAGACATTTTCATACGTTACATTGTTATTACTATTGTTATTAATACATGATACAAACTCAATCATTACTCATTAATAGGGCAGAGGGCTTGAAGCTCTAAAAAAGTTCTAAATATGCGAGCACTTATGCACTTAAAAAATTTTTCAGTCTTTTTATTTAAAAAAAATTTATAAAATAAATAGTGTTTAAAACAAGTCAAAACAATTACATAATTTATACATATTATACACCATAACCAAATAAATAAAATACATTTTACTTAATTTTCTTAATATTTTGTAAAGAAACGACGTTAGATCATTATCGGTTTAAAATCGATTTAAGTTAAATATGTCTCAAAAAGTATAAAAGTGTAAAATATGCCTTAAAAACAAAAAGGACTCAAAATATGCATTTATATCCAAAATAAAATTTCAAAACTAGTTTTATGAAAGCATGAAACGTATTTGTTTCGTACTCTGCTACTTTTGTGACTATGCAAAACAAATATGCAAATGCTTCTAATCCTCTGCCCTACTCAATACTTTATACTACTCTACTAAATATTTTTTTTCTAATGATAATTATTAACTAGTCCGAATATTATTTATAATTATTAATATTTATTAAGCCCAAATATTTTAGAAGACTTCGGCAAATTAAAATGAAAATCAGTTCAAAATAACTCACAAAATATCATCTATAAACCATTTAGTTTGGCTAAATATACACACGTAAATATATCGATGTATCATACCAAGTACAGTTTCATGTTTAACATGTTTAGTAATTTTAAAGTTATATTAAAACATAAAAAAAAATAGTATATACTTTACAATTATAGTAGTGGAGTTATTAGATTCTGAACGGAGTGAAGAATGTATTGATTTTACAATGATGTGTGTTTTTTTTTTTTTTTTGTGTCTGTCGACACGTTTTGGGGCAGTAAAAATGCTTCGATTGCCTTATGTAGCAACTTTTCTGAAAGGAAAGTGAATCTATTTGGTACTTTGGGGGGTCAAAAGTAAAAAATTTCCAATATTTTTTAAATGCGACGGGAAAAACCATAAAAAAATTTGGGAAAAACGGGAGTTTTTACGCAAAACCAGTTTTCGACATAATCAAATTTTTTATTTTGCTATAACTCAAAAACTAATCAATGTAAATACTTGAAATTTTCACCAAATGTTTAGATTAGCGTTCTCTATACACCATTAAATTTTCAAAGTATTTTGACATATTTTGAGCTATTTATAGACAATTGAAATTTTCAATTTTTTTAAGTATTTTTTTTTTAAATAACGATAAAATTTTTTTGGCTGCCTAGAAAATCTTGAAAATTTAATACAAGGTTTCTTATAAGTTGTTCCTTAACTGATAAAAAAAAATCTAAAATCGTAAGTCACAATTTTTTTTTATTAGTGCTCAAAGTTCCAATTTATACGAAATATGTAAAAATCACGATAATTTGCAAGTTATTTTGTAGATAAAAATTCATAAAATTTTTTCTGTTCATACTTAAGGTTCAAAATTTTAACACGAGGTTATCTATAAGCTACTCTTCAAAAATCTTTAAAAAAATTTCTACCGGAATTTGAGGAAAAAATTTTATGACTGTTTGAAATTTAAATATTTAGGAAATTGCATAAAATAGCGATTTATTCTCAAACGATTTTTAATATTTGTTATAATTCAAAAATTATAAGTCGCAGATTTTTAAAATTTCTACCAGCTGTTAAGATTGGTATTTCTATTATGTCATATTTTTTTCAAAATATTATATTGATTTTTAAGCCACTTATAGGCATTTAAAATATTCGATTTTTTTACATTTTTTTTTTATAATCGGTGATAAAAAAAATTTGGCTCGTACAAAATACTTGAAAATTTAATAGAAGATTCCACAGAAGTAGTTCTTAATGTCGTTCAAAAATTATTAAAATCCATAGGCACAATTTTTTTTTATAAGCGTTTGAACAGCGAATATTGACATAAAATTACATGTAAAATATAATATAATGTATAATATTCTAGACTGACAAATGATATCTTTTTTTTAAAATGCCCTAACTCAAAAACGAAAAACCGCAACAACTTGAAATTATCATTAAATCTTTATATTGACGTTTTCTATACATGGTTAAAATTTCAAAGTATTTTGACATATTTTGACTTATTTATAGACAATTTAAATTTTCGGTTTTTCTAAATTTTTTGTTTAAAAATAAAATATACTTATATAATATTTATAAATAACATTGTATTATACTCTAGACTAACATATCATCTCCGTTCAGAATCGTTTTTCGTATACAATGATACCTATCATTGAATTCAAATTTAACAAATCCATTATAATGACCTATCCTATGAAGAGTCGCAATCCACCCCCAAATGTACAGCAGAGCGAGGCCCATCCGGTTCTTTTTAATAATAAATATAAATATAATACAAATAAATAAATGGATGCGTAGCTTAATTGTTTTAAGTGTAATACACAATCAGTTTTGAATTGAAAATTCATCATTAGGTTTTATACAAAATTAATAAGATCACGACTCTATAAATGTTTAATACAAGTAAAATAAATAAAGTAAATAAACAATAAACAAATAAATAAATAAAAGTAATATAAAAAAATATATCATATTTTTTAGACTTTAGCCAACCAAGTCGCACTTTAATTATTAATACAAACAAACTATTTGAAAAAAAAGAAAGACGATTTCAGATGTAAGTTTATAACACACACACTATATAGGTAATAAACTTTTTAATATATTTTACTTAAAAAAATGTACAGATCTGAGTTTATATCAATTGCATTAATTAAACCTAAAAAAAAAAAAAAATAACCAGTGGCAGATTTACGGGGGGGTCTAGTGTCTGGCCGCCCCCAGACACTGTTATATACATATATAATTATAAAATGCATACACAGGTTCTTACCTAGTTGGTAAGTATACCATATAATATAATATACTTACATATTTCAAGTATAAGTAGGTTGATATGTGTATGTATTTATATAATTTTATGAAGTTATCAGTATTTAGTAAAAATTTAATAGTATAAACTACTTATAATACTATCCTGCTTCATAAATTACATTTGTGAACTATGATGAACGTAGTATAAATAATTACTTAGTATACTGTTTACACTTTTAGAAACAATTAACTGTTCATTTTTTGTACAATAAAATTACTCATCGTTTTATATTATACGTGTACACAAATTTTAACTTTTAATTATATCATGACAACATGATAGTAAGATTATATATTGATGTCCATAGTTTTGTACAAAAAATGTTTTAAAAATATGTATATTTTCGAGCATTTAGAAGTATAACAAAATATTATGTCCCTTTTACCTATTAAAATGTTTTTCTTAGTGACGAATGGTATAAAATCGATATGTGTATTATTTTATAATCATGGTTGATAAATATTATAATAAATTATCACTGATTCCTAAAATACAATCAAAACAATTTTTACTTACAAAATATTACTCCCGTGTCATTTTATCTATAATTTAGCATATACAAAATATGAGTTTACAGTAACTATAGAAACTTTAGATTCACAATACAATATTTATATATGAATATATATGACGTCATTGTGGATTTTGTTACTTTATTAGAGATAAGTTGGGTCAATTCGTTCAGTGTTATGCATGCCATACCGCCATAAAATTAACCTATCTTTGTGCGTCATAAAATTACGGTATTATAGTTTGCAAAAACAACGGACAACCGTCTTTTATCCATGTTCTGTTCAAAATAAGTGATTATTATGTATACACAGCAAATATAAAAATCTGGCCATTATCATATCTAAGAATTTAAGGGATTAGATACATCTACATCTATCTTTCACACATGTAACGTAGGAATCTAGACGTTTTCTATTTCCAACGTACTAATCGATATACTGATACAATAAACATTTTGAAAACTGTTTTGAATTCGTTATACAGTCTATAAAAGAACCCTTTTCCCACATTTTTAATTATATCCGTATAAATCACACTAAAATCAATTTAAATTTAAAAATTAACACAGTCAACTATTTTAGAACTTTTTGAGAAAAAATGAAAAATTTGGAAATCTCAAGTAGCCTTGAGAAGAACTCAAATCAATTTTCAAATTCTTTATGCCATTTACGCATATATTTCAACCGGTAAGTTATAAAAGTAAAACGTTTAAATTCGTATGTTACGCGTTTGATAGAAACAAACATAAAATTACCGCTTCCAATCCACTTAATATCATTTTTCAAATTTTCAAATTATCAAATAATATTAACAGTATATTAGTAAGAAATATCGATTTAATTATTATAATGATATGCAATATAATTGTATAGGTAAATTATACATTTTATATCGATAAAAAATTGAAAATTTTTCTTTAATAATTATTTTTATTTTACTTAAAAATAAAAAAACGACTTAAGACCGATTTCACAATTAATCGCGGTTAGCTCATCTTAATCACAATTAACATTGATAACCGGAGATTTACCAAACTCGGTTAAGCGTAATCTCTACGTAATCACAATTAAGAACTAACCGACCA
This sequence comes from Sipha maydis, assembly GCA_034509805.1. Classification (NCBI taxonomy): domain Eukaryota; kingdom Metazoa; phylum Arthropoda; class Insecta; order Hemiptera; family Aphididae; genus Sipha; species Sipha maydis. Next base: position 240,895 of record JASXSY010002878.1, read on the forward strand.
ATTTCGACCAATTAGTGTTGTTAATCACGGTTAGAAATTTCTACATCAGTAAATAGTATTGTTATTAGTATTGTTATTGTATATTGCTTTTGATGAGCATAAAAAAAATCGTTATACAAATAAATAAATAAATTTGTATAAGATAGAAATATTCAGTAATGTTGAAGTGTCTGCAGTTATTATTTCTGTATAAATATATTAGGGTGGTTCAAAAATTTTAACTTTAGATTTTCGTAACCAGCACACTCTTATTTTGTTAAGTTATACTAAATAATGATTCTGTAAAAATTTGGACTCGATAATTCAACCCCTTCACGTGCCGCATAAAGGTTGGAAAATGACCTATAAAGAATAATTTACACTTTTTTATTTTTTTTAGCTCAATTATAAAAATTACAAAAAAATGTTTAGAAACAAATTTGTACTTATAGTTATTTTACTTAAAAAGTATTCTTATATTTTTTCTGTAAAATTATTATTTATTATAGAAAATATCAAAAACTAAAAATATTTTAGTAATACGTAGATATTAAATTTTTCATTATTTTTGACGATAAACAACATAATTTACTTTATTTTCTCGATAAACTATACTATTTTTGTTTGGAATGTATATTATGCGTAGTTTTGTTGATACCTATACCTACAATATATAAATAGTGTACCATTTCACATGATAAAACCGAACAAATCTTAATTTTAAATCGATAAGATAAGATAATTATCCCTAGGTTCTAATAAGTAATAGGTAATCATATTTTTGCAGTAATCTTAATGACAGTCAACCATCCACGGTGAAATTGATTTCACGTCTTTTGTGTGCTTTATTATATGCTCTATTATTTTTAAATATGCCGAATCGAAATATATATTTAATTAATTCGGTAAAAAATCAAATAACGGGTAGTAAATTACCATCTAAAAAGGATTGTTCAAGTGTTTTATTATATAATATGCGGTTTGTTAAATTAAACTTAAATGAGAGTATAAGTCTTGTGATTGATGAGTGCTTAATATATTGGAAAAAAGCTCGACTTCCTACACATGATCCTTCATATTGTTCAAAAAAATTGAAAAAGTTGTATGATTTCTGGAGAACACTTGAAAAAAACAAAAGTAGAAATAGTGACCTACACAAACAGAGAAGACAAGATTTTATTAATGAGTTAAATGATTTGTTTGATATTGCACATGTAAATGCATTGTCAATTATTAAAATCAATGATGATAAAAAGTTTCTAACACTGCAAAAACAACGTGGTCGTCCAGGTTGTATGTTGCGTCTAGATCTAAAACTAGATGCTTTAAAAAAAAGAAAAGAAGCTCGAGTTCAAAACGAAAACAAATTGAGAGAACAAATGGTTGAAACTTACGAAGAATTTGAAACCGGTATATAAAATTATTTTTTGTATAAATGATTAACGAAATATTATTTGTCTTTTTGCACTTATTCTTAATAGTAAACGTAGTAAAAATAATAAATATGATTTACTTTAAATTATACGATGTTGATATTTATATAATAATGTTTTTTTTTTTACTTTTATTTTTTTAGGAACAATCTCTTCTACAAGTTCAGAGGAAGAAATACAAGATGTAGATAATTTTGAAAATGAGACAATCGCAGGCCCGTCAAAGTGTAAGAGAGCAAGAAAGAATCTAATGACACCTCGTCAAACTTTTGCGTTAGATAAATGCAAAATAAGTGATCGCGACGCCATTCATATTATAACAGCCTGTATAGAGACTGCTTCACTAAATATAGATGATTTTGTTCTCAGCCGATCTTCAATTAAAAGAGCTCGGGAAAATTTTAGAAAAGAGGGTAATTATAAAATTAAATCCAAATTTTTCGATTTAAACTTAAATTTTGTTGTTATTCATTGGGACTCGAAAATATTGCCTGATATAACTGGTAAAGCAAATGTAGACCATCTGCCAGTTGTCGCAACAGCTCCAGGTTTAGAGCAACTTCTTGGAGTTCCTGCACTTTCTAGTGGTACAGGGTTAGAAATTTTGTCTGCTGTTTATGATAATTTACAAGACTGGGCATTATTAGATAAAATACAGGCCTTTGTAGTCGATACCACCGCTTCAAATACTGGGAGGTTAAACGGTGCTTGTGTTCTGCTAGAACAAAAACTAAATAGAAATATTTTATTACTTGCTTGCCGACACCATATGTATGAAGTTGTTTTACAAGGTGTTTTTCACGAGACAAAGTTATGCGTTATGTCAGGTCCAGATATACCCATTTTTAAAAAATTTCAAAAAAACTGGGATAATATTAATAAAAAAAACTTTTTCATGTGGATGACAGACAGTTATGTTCGTGATAAACTGGGAAACATTGCTTTCAATATTTTGAATTTTGCTGAAAATAAAATCAAAGAAGATTTCCCACGCAATGATTACAGAGAACTTTTGGAGCTTATCAGTATTTTCTTGGGCGGTACTCCTTTAAATGGTATACAATTTCGTCAGCCTGATGCTTATCATCTTGCCAGGTGGATGGCAAAAGCAATTTATTGTTTCAAAATTTACATCTTCAGACATCAAGTAAAATTAAATCACAGGGAAGAAATTGCACTTAGAGATATTTGTTGTTTTATTATCACAAACATAACAATGCAGAGAATTGGTTTACCTGTATGGACCCCATCGAAGCTCCTTTAAACGATATATTATTTTTGAGAAAATTAGTTTCCTATAAAGATATAAACCCATCAATTGCAAATGTTGCCAAAAAGAAATTTTGTAACCATTTATGGAACCTAAATGAAGAAACTGTAATGTTTTCAATATTTGATGAGAGAATTTTGATTGATGACAAACGAATAATAGTACAAATTATTTTACAAGAAAATTACGAAGAAGATTTAGAAGTTCCGAAAAGAATCACTTTGAAGCCAGAAGAAATACCCGAGTTCATTAAGCGAGATATTCCCTTTGAGTTATTTACAACAAATTCACTAAAATTCTTTTCCCGTTTCAAAATTTCTTCCGAATTCTTAAACATAGATCCTGTTGAATGGAAAAATAATTTAGAATATAATAATGCTCGAGAAATAATTTCGTCAATCAAAGTTGTAAATGACACTGCTGAGCGCAACGTTAAATTAATGGAGGACTTCAATCAAAAAATAACGAAAAACGAAGAACAAAAACAGTTCTTACTACATTAAGACAATTTTCTATACACTTGTAAAAAATATCTTCAGTTTATCACACTAAATTGTTGAATTTGATTTTTTAGGTTGTAAAAGATTACAGAAAAAGTTATTCTGGACATAGCAGAGAAGTATTAACTAAAAGTCTCGAATAGTATAGTGTAAATTGTTTTGTTTAACGTCAAAAATAATGAAAAATTTAATATCACCGAATTACCAAAATATTTTTAGTTTTTGATATTTTCTATAACAAATAATAATTGTACAGAAAAAATATAAGAATGCTTTTTAAGTAAAATAACTAGAAGTACAAATTTGTTTCTATACATTTTTTTGTAATTTTAATAATTTTGCTAAAAAAAAATAAAAAGTGTAAATTAATCCCTATAGGTCATTTTCCAACCCTTATGCGGCACGTGAAGGGGTTGAATTTTCGAGTCCAAATTTTTACAGAATCATTATTTAGTATCTCTTAACAAAATAAGAAAGTGCTGTGAGTAAATTTCTAAAATTAATTTTTTGCTCCTATAAGGTTGGACCAGCCTATATATATATAACGAAGATATGTAACGAAGATGAGTTCGTCATCTTCATAATCCGTCATTCTAGATAATTTCGAGAGAGGGCCGAAGACTTCGAAAATCTAGATGACATCGATTTTGTTACTAAATACAGACTTAATAAGTCAACAGTTCTGTCAATTCTAGAAAAAATAGAGGATGCAGTCGAATTTGAAACTGATAGGTTAAAAGATACAATTGTAATACATAGGTATCAGTACCAACATTTATTTAAAAAAAAAAATACAAAGCAATCTTTTATATATAGGTACTTAGAATTCTTCTGCAATAGTTATACACCTCTGGTTTTTGAGTTTCATATTCACCCCGTCAGTTATTTTTTTTAATTCAATCATACTGAAGTGACGAGTAACAATCTCCATGAGCATACATTTTTCGGAGTCATCGAAACTATGGTCCCGTTTCCTCTTTAAAGTATATTATATAATCAATGGTAAAATTCATTAATTGCAGGTATCCAGTTGATATTTTATGGTAACGTTATCTCAAATGTTTAATCACGTGTATAGGCGTGTATATGTTTCAAGGCACACCATGCGACAGTGGAGACTTTTATAATTTTTTTTTAATGATCTTTTTATATTATCTTAAAATATATTAAGACACAAAAATGTTTAACCCATTAATAATTTATTTCTTAAAATCTAAATCTTATACTTAATTTCTTAAACTCTTAAATTTAATTCTAATAAACGAAAAAACATAACATAGCATTTTAAACCCAAGCATTCCAAGCGAATAATATATCACAGCCTTATCTAGGAACCTGAGAGGAATCCAAGTAATAAAGATTGAATTGAATTAAATATGTAATATTTTTAATTATGTTGATGATAACAATTAACTATTATTCAATCTTGAATTTCATTTTAACTTAATTTTATCATTAAAGTCTTACAGTGCAAATGTCCATTCAAATAGTGTTAAAACAAAAATAAGGTATTATTAAAAGGAGCTGAAAATAGATTAGGCTAAAAATTGGTTAGCCGCTTTAAGCCGACAAAATGTATTTAATAGTTTTAATCAAGTATTACTGATGTATATTTTAATACCAATTACCAACTATGTATGTGAACGTATTTTTTCAAAAATGACTACTACCTACTAGATAATATTTTATTACTACTATAAGAAGTAGAAATTTTAATTTAAAAAAAAATCAGTCAATTTGTGTTTGATTTAGAATATTTTTCAAATTATCACTTTTTAGTTTGGTAATTTTTTTATCTTGTATAAATATTGTGTAAATATTGTCACTGCTTATTCGTTTTCTGCTCATCTTCACAAAAAAAAAAAAATAATAATAATCAATGAATAACAATAATTTAGTACTTAAAAGCAAAATTATTTACACACACAGCAACGTGAACAGAGATCATAGACAAACATGACAGAGACTGAATTCAGAATCATTGTTTATTGCTCGATATTTTATTCATTAAAATCATCGATAAAGATTTCTTTCATAAAAATTCCTGAATCTCATATTTATGGACGTCGATTAAGAATTATGAAAATAGATTTATTATATAAGATTATATAAAATAGTTAACAACATATCTTGTTAACTGTTAATGGGTAAGCTATTGTCTATTATTTTTTCATATAGAAAAATAATATGTAATATATTTTACAATACCAGTAAACCTAAAAATGTATATAAATATAATACCATAAGACGTATAACCTTCAACAATTCACCGCCCTTCAAAATTTGCCGTTGTAGGCACATGCCTATAGTACTTGCATATAAATATAAAAATGTATTTGTGGAAATATAGTACCTTTGGCGAAACTTAGGTAAATTGTATGTAAGGATACGCTCGGTGATGACTTCAAAGATTCGCCTATGCTCATGTATACATAATATTAATAAATTATAACATTTAGAATTTTCACTCTATGCGTATTTCTCTTTCAATACGTTTTAGCGTTGTGTATATTTAATATTAAGGTAAATTGTCCTAATTATTATTATTATTATTTTGACGCTTAAAACATGGAAACCATTATTTAGTGGTTTTCAAGAGCTGAGGAAAAAGTGTAAGCGGCAGGGCTAAGGTGTTATTAAGTAAGAGGTACCAACTTGCACGTAATGACTGTCCAGTGGGCTGTAAATACTACTGTTAATACCACGGGGATCGATATGTAAGCTTATGTGTATTTGTAAACCTATATATATATATTCTATGATAGTGTTGGACGTTACTCGTGGGGACCGCGAATTTAACGTTTTTGGGATATGTCTTAGAGACCCTAAAGATTGTTATCGTAATGCGAAAGACGTTAACCTTTTTAAATAGGACGGGACGTAGATGGTGTCCAAACGGTATAAAAAATAAGTTGCATGCATTGGCTTAAAACGTCCCGCTTCATACAATCATAAAATCATAAAAATAACATTTATATATAACGTGACTTTCGTCACCCAGTTTTATCCCCATCCCATTCGTCGTATGTATGGTAAATCAAGTAGTATACAATCTAGACACGGATTAGAATGCAAAATATATTTATTTTTTTTGTGGGTTCTAAATAATATTTTTCATATACGAAACTCACCCCCAAGAAAATTTAAAATGAAACGTCTAATTTGTATTTTATTATGTTTTTATAATATCATCCTATTTTTTATTTAATAAGATAATTTTTTTTTATGACTTAAAATACATATATTATACTTTTTTAGATTTTTTTCCTTGGTGTAGTTAATAATGGTAATTTAGTAATTCAATAATCAGTGAACCACGAATAATGTTATCTATAAAGAAAATTGTTCCACATACTTCATATTAACCGACCCTGTATTATACTTGTATGCTATTTATTAGAATTGCTAATATTAGCTATATATTTGCTAAATTATAAAATACTAATTATCATTTTTTTTAGAACTCAAAAATTAATTTTTCCTTGTTTTCAAAGCATTTTAGTAGGAATTTTTGTGATAATAAGAACAATTAAAATGTTACATTTAAATGCAACGAAGATTTTGTTGATTTTTTTTAAAAATGATTTACCTATTTACGGTTGCGATAGCCCGATATTCTGGTGGATTGTATTTATAATATAATATATTTATTATACGGACGAGGTACAAATAAATATTATGTACAAATAAACTTCAATAGGTAAGGGAGGAGCATAAAAAGTTTCGTATTGTACTATCGCTTATAATACCTATACCTACGACGTCTATATAATTATAGTTATTTACTATTGTTTCGGAAACGGGACGTGTTTTACACGCGAATGATAACGTTCTATTTATACTATATTTATATCGAACGGTATGTTAGTAGTATCGTGTATCTTTCGAATAATTTAACATAATATGTATAGTATATACCTTTATTATATATATATATACATATATATAGTATGTACCTTTATATATACATAGGGTTTACACTAATATATCTAACATGTACGGCTCGTTATTCTACTCGAAACTCCTTGACGACCGCAGAGTTGTATGATTGTTTGAAGACATACATCACACACAATATTGGCAACGACCCAGTTGCCGGTTTTTATTTTCAAAATATAAGTAAGTCTCCGACTCCTAATATGCATAATCGGACACTATGTCACGGTAACGGCGACCCAAAAGAAATACGACTTTAATATATAACTATAGTTATCAAAATAGTATTCTTCATGTAATCGTATTATTTTAACCGACTGTTTATTTATCAATCTAAACTTGGTTTTGTATTACGTTTCACTAGAGTTTAAGATATCAGCTTTACTCAATTTCATCTACTGTTCCCTAGTTAGAGTATGCCTCAGTTATTTAGAACCCCTGTATGGCGGTGGATTCTACTTTTATATATTATTCTCTTCTCTCATATATTATATTGGGCTCTCAACCCCTTAATAAATAAATAAATAAACCTTTTCACTTTTTATAATAATTAAAAATACTAAATCGAAGATCTTTTAAATTATAAATCCTAATGGTTATCCTATGGCTAATCCTTAAAAACTAATCTATGGACCCGACACGCTAGGAAAATCATTCATATAATCTCATATAACCGTACACAAAAATGGGTATTCATGTCGTATGCGGTCTACCGCACACTTGTCGTCTACCTCGTATGTTTCTACACGTCATATGTGATCTACTGCCGCGCATCTTTATACATATTTTAGGTCATTCCCGTTGATCCGACGGCGGCATTCAATGACTATTAAGCTTTATCTTAATGATTTATAATCTAATATAGCAATAATCGTGTCTATAATCGTCGATCCCACCAGTGGAGCGCTCACACAACGCATTGAAAGTTTATGGGGAAGTTTAAGACTTCGAATTATTAAAAAAATGAATGGTACATCTCCATCATTGCTGATCTCGTATTTAGCGGAACAATGGTGGCGTCTAAAAATCAAGAATGATAACACATTTGATTGTTTTTTAAGAGATGTGAAATTATATTGTACCTAATTTAAATTGATTAATGCATATTTCTATATTTTTATATATATTTTTTGTATTATTAAATATTATATTGAAATTCTACATTTATAAATATATTGTAATTCTACATTTATGTATTCATTCATATTTTTAACTATATGGTAGTAAACTGCATGCGTAATACACGACAAATGTGCGGTAGACCGTATATGACGTGTAGAAACGGGCGGTAGACCGCATACGACATGAATACCCAAAAATGTTCATTATGACTTGCATGCAATTGTAGTAATTTATTTTTCATATGTAATTAGTGATATTGTGGGATAAAAATGTAAGTAAACATGCTCGCTAATATACATTTGAGACTCAAAACAGACTCAACTTTGATAATATAATATAAAGAGATTTCTATTCTAATCTTTATTTTAAATTGGATTAATTTACCACAAAAATTTAAATTATATTAATAAAACAAAAATGTATATTTTATGGTAGGGGTATTATTAAATTATAAAATTGTTTTTGTTTGGATTGCCCGTATTCTAGAAGTTATAAAATAAGTTTCTTATGAAATAAGGACTAGAGAATTTTTTTAATAATAATAAATCATTACTACCTACCAACATATAAATACCTATATATATATGTGTGTGTAAATATTTTAGGAAAAACAAAATTTGAATAATTACTTACAGTAATACTTACAGCATTTAACATATTACACTAAATAGTATATAACTTAAAGTAATTACAATTATTTATACTATTTAGAAGATATTATTTGGAAGCATTAAACATTTATCAAATTAGGTGGATCAAATCATTTGAATTTTTAACAAAAAAATGAGCGAACACACGCTTCCATATCAGAAAAATGACTACCTATGAAAATTGATAGTCGAGAAAGTATCATCTATGTTAAATTTTTTTATTTAGATAATAATATTATAATTTTTGGTCAAAATTGAATAAACATAGATATTTGAAAAATATTTTTGGTTTACAGACAAATAAAAATAAACAGAGAAAACTACAATGATTGTAATTTGTACAATTTATTTATTCCATTAATCACTGTAAACCCAGAATCGAATCGACGTCAAATTATATTTTCGGAATTATCGTGAAAGTTGAAATCGTTTGAAAGTTCCAAACATAATGGACTATAGTCTAGTATTTACATTAATAAGTTTATTGGATGGAATCGTTCAATACATAACTATAAAACTATATAACTATAAAACAAGAAAAAACAATACATTTATTTCAGATTCTAAGTAAATGGGTAGGTACCAAGAATCTTATAACGATATTATTTTACTTTTTTAATTTATATGAGGTCAAACTTCCATGTAGTAAATTTACATCAAAAGTCATTTTTTAGATATCAAACAGGTTTAGTACTTTGGGAAATTCATTTTTTTAGTTTTTTTTTTTTTTTTTATCAGCCTACCTATGTATATCTAACAGTTGTAAAATACTAAAAAATAATGTTCTATTGTTGTTTATATCTCAATATATACATTTTATCCATAGACCTTATATTCAGAGTATAAATATTATCTGAATATATGGTCTATGATTTTAACACACGCTGTATGCAGTTTTTATAAAATAAACGTGATCATTGTTTAAAGAAAACCTTTACAAGGACAGGATGTAGGGTATAAATTGAGCATATTACTATATATGTACTTATATATTATAATAACTAATGCACAATGTTACATTAGAACTGTTCACTAAATGATGCGGTGCGTACATAAGTATGCTTCGGATCAATCGCTAGTCATATAAAATAAAAACAAAACTTGTCGAACTCACGTTCGACGAAAAACACAACTTGATACTATTAGTCCATAAATATATGATTGCATTTGTTTATTGTTTAAAAAATTAAAAACCAAAAAGTATTCACCAAAATCTAATCCAATTTTTAAAAGCATTGTGTGATAATATTAATCATTACGTTAATACATTCTTAAATAATTAGGGGGAATATTTTATTTCTGTGTAATATTCGTGTAATACGTCCAATTACAATATTAATTTACATCTAACATGCATTGGTATTAGTTAATTGCGTTTTAAATTAATAGCTTACAACGTGTATTGCCTATTTATGTTGCTTGGAATAACAACCGCCTTGTCCCATACACATTCAAGGCTGTCGACACAGCTAAGCAACAAAATGGTTTATTATTAAGAATACGTATACAGTATGTCAGCAAAGTTTAGAAACCTAAAAGCTGGTGATAAGATAATGCGAGATAACTTTAAACGTATAATATTATGGTAATAATAATAATAATTTATTATTATTTTCCAACTTCAGTGGAAAATGGCTATAATTGCAATAAAACGTTTAACATATTTACTAATCTTGGTCTCCTTCTCAAAAAAATTTTAAATACTAATAAAAAATAGAAAACATTATAAGTAGTTGTTATTTTATTGTAAGACTTTATTACTCTTTAAATAGACATTATGCAATGAGCTTCAAAAACTAAATTTCTTCTTTGTTTTGAAATACATTTTAGGTACCCTTGAATGAATTTTAATATTAATCTCGACAGCTAAATTTGATTTCCTTTATTAACAAATTCGAATTATATTCACTCTGTTGTGTACGTATAATTGTTAAATATGTGTATAGCTTGATAACTACTAAATGTTTATCTATATATTGTATAATAAAGTGTTTAATTATAATATATCAAATAACACATTTAATGTTAATGATTGCTTTCATATATTATATTTCAATAGGTATTTTCGTTATAAAATTATTATTTAATAAATAAAAACCTTAATTAATTTACTTAAAGAGCCTCAAATGTGCTTATTCAAAAGGACCCCAAAAATTCTATTTCATAAAATTATATTAAAATTCTTATAAATAGTGCAAAATATTAGTATTTTTAATAACATAGCGTGATTATTTATGAATACTACAATGTTATGTAAATAATATAAAAAATACCTTAATATATCCAGTTTCATATTTTTTTAATAATATACAAATTGTACAATTTGTTTCTTTTTTTATAACAATATATTTTTCAGTTCACTAAAAGCGTTGTTAGTAATTGAAGGGTGACATTCTAAAATGCACTATTGCAATTTTTATCAAAAACGAATTAGATATCGAATCTTATGGTGAATATGCTGGGAAATACGAATTTGGAATCATTTTTTCGATATCATGATTATTTTTTTAATGGTATCGATCTTAAAATCGGCCTTTGTTTCAAAACGTGCTATCGCCTATATTATTACTTTCCATAACGTTATAATGCCACTTTGTTCCAATGTGCTATTGTCCATAATATAAATATAGAACTCAACTAGTTGTTACATCAAAACGTCCCATTGCCATATATCATTCCAAAACGCGTTATTGACAATTTCAAAGCAAAACGTACTATATCCCATACTAATTACATAAAACATAAATTATCTATTTTCCAAAACGTGCCATTGCTTTTTGGTGATTTTACCATCAAATTAATTTCGATTTTACTTTGTTTAAATAAATTTGAGTGTTAAATTTGTAAATACGATTATTTCTAATTTTATGTTCATAACTTTATCAATTCGATAAAAAAAAAACCATTCCTAACTTAATTTGATGATAACAAAAAGTGTTGTGAATTTGGCTGTTTACCGCCAAAAGTTCATTGATAAAGTATTATGCATAAGCTTGTCACAGAAGGATAAAACTGATGAAAAATTATTTATTAATTTTTAAAATACTTTTAAATAAAAGAAAAAAATTTTCAATACGAATCCTATGTTAGGTCCAAAAAACTTGTGCTTGCTTCTATAAGTGTAAGTACTTTTTTATTATTACATATTATCTATGAATATAATAATGTTTGTAATCAACTTATTGTCATAATAAAATGTTTTGTTATTGTTAGTTACTACTGTATCTGTACAATATGGCATTTTATTTTGTTACTATGGTTTAAGATTTTAATTTCATTGAGCCATTTAATTATAAAAAAAAAAATGATTATTTCTTAAAACTATTATTAATTCTTACAATGTTTTTTATTTTATTACTTTAACTTACCTATTGAATATACATTTGAACTCATTGATATTGTTATAATACATAAATAATAAAAAATTGTAATAATAAAATTTGCTTTTTCATATTTTTTAAACAATAACATTTTCATAATATTTATTAAATCTAATATAATGCGTTTTTAATTAAACATGATTCCATGTATTACAAAACGAACTATTTATTCAGCCCGACTCGGTCCAAAACGTACTATGTGTTGTTAACAGTTCGTTTTGACACAAGCGGTAAATTTAAAACCTTGATTAATTAACTTAAAACTTAAAAATATGAATTTTGATACTTTAAAGCTATTTCTTTTTTTATAATATACTGATAAAAATCATCAATGTAAACTCACAAATATAATTTATACCAAAACAGTTTTTCTTCTTTCTTGAAAATTTTGAATTTTGACAATAGTGCATTTTGGAATGTTTCCCTTAAATTAATACTATAACGAATTTATCATAATTTATGATACATCATATGATAATTTTTTATAATTCATAAAAAATACCAATTAAAATGATTATCATGATAATTTATAAATTTGTAGGAATGAAGGTCGGCCCCTTAATACAAATTCAGACGGGGCCCCGGAGGATGCATTCGCAGCCTAGCGGCCATGACTGACATTATATTAAAATTATTATCAATAATATTTAATGAAAACCATATAAAAAATAGTGTGTAGAAGTGCTCTGCATGGTTTGGTCTAATACGGTCCTAACATACAAAAACTATTGAATTGTTGGTTTGGTCCGGTTCAATAATTTTTAGCAGTAGTTCGGTCCTCAGATCAAATGCATTATTTTCAGTCCGGTCTGGTTTCAAAAAAAATAAAAATCAGTCTGGTCCGGTCTCAGTTCGATCCCAATAATGGTACTTAAAATCTAAATACAGATATTGTTATGTAAACAAATAAAACGAAAAAAACCTACAACTTTAGATATATATTTATTTATATAGTGATTACTTATACTGATTACTAAATGTTGGCTATCCGTAAATATCATAGAGTACCACCCGTCAGACGAGAAGGTCAAAAATCGAAGGATATCATTTTATTTTTGTTTGTAGAATTCATAAACCATTTTTTTTTTTTTTTTTTTTTAATAAGATTTTAACATAAATTATAATATCTCGACAACTAAGCACATGGGTCTAAATAAAAAAATAAAAAAATTGGTAAAGCTCACACTTTTAAATTCGGAAGCCTGATTGCAGCATAAAATGTAGCGTATGCTTGATTATATTAACATGGTCAGTTGAAATAACGTCAATGAGGGAAAAATTAATAACCATGAATGGAAAAGAGAATATTTAGCTGAGATCTTTGGATAGAGAGAGATGGACAATTAATGAGTAGATGTTGGAAGTCACAGTATTCTCCACCGCAGTTGGGTAGGGTACAATGCGTACTGCTGTTGAGTCCCAACGAGTGATGTGGTAGTAGGTTGTGACCCGTGCGTAATCTGGTGAATTTAGTTATGGTTGCACGGCTCATATTTAGGGATTGAAACCCTGGTTGAGTAGGGATATTTTTAAATAATAACCTATACCAAAATCATAGGACTCTGGTAGAGCATGCCATTCTAGCTTCCATAGCTCCTGTATGTATGTGCGATGTATAATGACTAAATCTGTATAGGGACACCAACGTGGGCTCAAGTAAGACTGGTTGGCGGTAGAGCCAGCTAACGAATCAGCGTGCTCATTGCCTTTAATACCTATATGTCCTGGAGCCCATAGGAAGGAGATGGAGAATGACCTGATTTTGAGAGATAGTAATAATGAACGGATTTTTAGAATTATGGGGGAGCATTTAGAAAGGAAGGAGTTACTGAAGATTGCTAGAATACTATCTTGAGAATCGGAGACAATAAGGAAATCTCTGCAGGGGAGAAAACCTATGCATGTGAGAGGTTCTAGGATAGCACAACATTCAGCCATGAATGAAGAAACGAAAGCAAACAGGTTGGAGGATGACTTAATTTGTAAATCAGGGAAAAAAGTAAGCAAAAGCAGCTCCTGATTGGGTGACTGACCCATTCGTAAATATCAAAGTACTCGAATTAAAGTTGTCTGCAATAAGCTGTCTGAATAGGTTGTTAATTATGCATGGCGTAAATCATTAGGGGTGTGGCCCAGGAAGTCGGGTGACACCATCACGTCTGGGGTGAGGGTTAGTGCATCATAGCTTATGTCATATAAAGGTCGTTTGTGGATTTTGTAGACATGAGGAAAACCCGACGAGGAAGCTTGAACCATGGATGAGAATAATGGTAAGAACCTTCGAACGAATCTCCATTTAACCCATATGGTTACGCAAAAAATGATATCTAAAAATAGCTCAAAGTCCTAGCGTTACCATATGGTCACATCAAATTGTAAGTAATTGAGTCAACAAATCAAAAAAATTTACTTAAGTTTTTTATTAAATTGTTTAATTTTAGTAACTCTATAAAAAAAAAAAAAAACAATACATTTAAAAAAAAAAATAACTTCGGACTTAATGGGTTAATAAGAATCGAGTTAAATAAATCGATTATTGGAGAGTTTGATAAAGAAGAGCATTTTAATATAAATTTACCAGTAAGCCAACGGTATCTGATTGAAAGTGGAGGGCAGGAAGACTCAACATTAAGTACAGATATAGGGGTTGACTATAGGGACCCGAGCGCAGTTCGTAGACAGCTAGCCTGTAGGGAATTAGTAACTTGTGGTGTGACAAGGCGGCAGAACCAAAAAAACAACAACCGTATTCGATATTTGCCCTAATGATGGACTTGTAGACTTGTAGTAGAGAAGAAGGGTATGAACTCTACCAACTACCAGATAAAGACTTTAAAATATTTACCCATTTGTGGACAGATGAAGTTAACTGAAATAAATGTGACTTCCATCGGAGATTGCTGTCCAAAATAAAACCCAAGTATTTAATTTCAAAAACCACAGGTTGTACTAAGGTAGTACTAAGTAATCTTGGGAAAATAAACAACAACATATTATAGCATCTAATGTGCAATGTATTATTATTAATATTAATATTGGTTTGAGTGTGTTATATGATTCAAAAATAACTAATAATTTTGATTTTACGTACCTACCACCTACACAAACAGTATTCTCAAAATAATGCGGTCGATCATTATATACAGGCCAGATTCATAGAATCTTTGTCGGACACGCAATACGATAACTATAAGTTATATAAGTCTGGGCTAATACAGACTGAACCTTACGGACCGGTCCATAAACGGTCCAAATTTTTTTAAGATTGGACCGACAGTCCGGTCCACGGACTACTTTATTAAATATTATTTAATTACTAGTCCGGTCCGGTCTAAAAATAATATGAAGCTGTCGGTTCGGTCCAATTTTGGTCTTAGCTTAACGTTGAAGTGTGGCTCGGTCCGACTTCGATCTCCTGGTAAAATTTTTAATCCGGACTGGTCCTTAAAATAACGAACCATGCAAAGCACTAGTGTGTACCCAAAATAATCATACAAATAAATTAAATTAAAATGTTGACGCTCTTAATTAAATTTCAAGAAATAATGACAATGATGTATAATTATTTACTTCTGATTTCTTAATAAGTTTATTCTTAAAGTATTTAAGATACCACATAATATTAGAATCAGTATTCGAAAAAAATAATCCTATTGTTACTCAGCCTATAGTCAATAGTAATAGGTAATAGTCCAAATCTTTTCTTGTCGCATTACTAACCC
Organism: Sipha maydis; assembly: GCA_034509805.1. Classification (NCBI taxonomy): domain Eukaryota; kingdom Metazoa; phylum Arthropoda; class Insecta; order Hemiptera; family Aphididae; genus Sipha; species Sipha maydis. Next base: position 256,887 of record JASXSY010002878.1, read on the forward strand.
TAATAATAGTATATGAGACATCTGACTAAAATTAAAATTATTCACAACAAATATACATACATAACTAAAGAATCCAGCGGCATTGTAAAATGTATTGCATGCTTGGCTGAAGTGGAGTACTATTGAGTTAAGTGTATAACATATTCAAGTTATAAAGTTACAAAAAAATAAATCGATGTGTCCCTCATTTTATACATCAAAGACATATTTATAAAATATTTATTTATGAATGTTTTCCTTTTCTCGTAGTGTTATAATCAAATATTCACAATTGAAAAGAAAAATGATATGTCGGGGGTTTATATACGAATACTAAGAAAACATTTATTATTATTTTATATACATTTTGTGTATAATATTAGGTTAAAAAAAATAATTATAACGAACTTTAAAATTGACCTATACCTGTCTAAATATAAACTAAAAATACTGGATTTTTTAAAAAATTTTATTTTGTTTTAACTCCCAAGTTAATAACTTACTTGTTATGTTAGGTATATGTATTTGTTTCCATTTGAAGACAATGATAAATTATCATATTCGAGCATTCAAAAAATAATTCTTAGCAAAAATCGGTGTTTCCTAGTGCGATATAAATAATAAATAACAAATATTTGAAAAAAAAACATGGGGGAGACTACCCCATTCTCCCACCTCTGATGACCGAATTTTCATAGTATCCATTATTCAATGGTCGAATAATTCGAACTTATTTTCAAATACACTTAATACTATTATTATTATTCTACTAAAATACTGGGCGACTCCCGTTGCGTCCGGAATAAGGTCTCAGCCGAGTGCGTCCCAAGAAAAAAAGGTAACTACATTGACGTACCCCAAGTGCGTCCCAGTTCATTTAGAGTTACCCAGGATGCACCACGAGGAGGTGAACTGGCTTACACCCCAAAAATATTTGGTTAGTAAATATATACATAATAGTATAGTAAAATGTAATTATTTAGGCTTACATCCGTTTTTAAAATATTGGGTTAATATTAACTATTTTTTTGGTTGACTTTTCAATGTCATGATTTTTACATAATCATATCTAGAAATTTGTTCAGTTTTGTATTTTTGTAAATTTTCTTCAATGAATTTAATAATTTTTCATTGAATGATCTAATTTTTTTAGGTATATGGTTGGAATGATTATAAATACAAACTAACACAATGTAATATAATTAGTTATCAATCCATTTTATCCATAAGTATAAACATTGTTAGCAATAATATTGCGAACGCAGTTGAGCTATTAAAAAGGTACGATATGATTAACGGGATACACTCGGGCGACGCCCAAAATATATAATACCATTGATTATAGATAGACAAAATTCTTGTTATATCATTACACATGAGAACATAATAAGTCAGTTATTTAATTGATTTGGTCTCCAGAAATATTCAAAAAGAAAAGCTAAAAATTACATGTTATTAAATGGAAATTAAATGTTGTGTTTAAAAATACATCAGTGATGAGCTTTTTTACTTAGCTTTTTGTCACAACCGTGGTGCTATAAGTTTATAGCTATATATTGAATGTCTTAAAGTGTTATCATACTTTAAATTTTAAATCCTTAAAAAACATAATTCATTTAGCCAAATATTTTATGATTTTAATACTAAATATAAGGATAATTAGTCTTTCTTGACATTTTCGAGTTTTCTAACGTAATATAATTGCTCATTTTATCAAAATAAATATTAACGAAATTGTAGGACGAAATGTATTATTATTTTTAAACTTTTTTTCTTGACATTTAGAAACACTAATAAAATATGATTATCATAAAAATATAACCTTTTTTAAATATCTGTATCCAAATTTTTCTAATTTAAACAGTTTTTACATAAACTACTGTTGTCGATTTACAACTTTTGATTACATAGCAAAATAAAAAACTCTATTATTATAATAACTAATAATAATTATTATCCAAAATTATATTATTATAGACTATAGTTTAAGGCTAAAACACATAATTAAGAACATTCATTAATCAAATAATCTAAACATTTTAAATATTTATTATTAGTATACTTCTATAAACATTTTATGTTTCCGAATTATAAGTTTTTTCATACATTAATCGATTATTAAAAGCTACCACATTTATATCAATATGTATACAACATATATATATATAATTATACATATAGCGGTAAGTACATATATTTTTACGTAGATACATCGAAGAGCGAGTAATTGGAATTTGATGAATAAAAGATGTTACAAATGGACGTTTTTAGTATCGCGATTGTCGCGGTTCATACTATACGAAAATATAAAATATTTAAGGCCACACACCAGACAAATCCCTAGTAATGAAATATGCTTGAGCCATAAATTTCGATCTCGAATTGTCCACCTGCCAATTCTATTTTTCCACACAAAATACAAACTTAATTATACAAATTGTCTCGTAAATCGGTGTATATTGTTATTGACAAATAAAATACAGCGAGGGAAAATTGTTTATCGATTACAGATTATGGAGTAACAATTTAAAACATTTTACAGAATCCTCAAAAATTATATCCTTCGCATTGATTAATTAAACAACTATTGGCAATATTGCTATACTATAGTAGAGTTTGCGGCAGTAATATTGTAGTATTGTATTCGTAATTCAAGACAAGAAAATTATTATTTCCCCATAAGTTCAATTCAAAAATTTGTTTAATCGAATCAATACATCAAATTAGCATATGTATGGAGTCTGAAGAATATTTGAAAATAATATTAGTGTAATAAAAATACATGTTTAGTATAACCACTTAATATCGGGTCCAGAATATTTTGCTACATTAGCGACTAAATTAAAATCAAAATATTAATTCCATACAGATATTTTCTAATATGTTTACCATCTTAGAGGTTATATATATATATATATATATTATGGGTAAAGTACGAAAATAGAGTAATGTACACATTACCCTGGTAATGTGAACACTACCTAACTACCTATGCTTGTTGGATAAAGTAAAAATATTATTTGTAAAATGTTTATTTTGTACATTATCTATTTTTTATCGGATAGTGTTTTGACAAAATAAAATACGATAAAATATCAATCGCACATTTTAATAAAACGTATGCACTGATATTGTGTATAGCAATTTTTAACTTCATTATGGTGCTACATACCGGTTTTTGAGTTCACTCGTTTGGCTTATTAAAGTTTAATTATTTAGTTTATAAAAATGTCGCTTTAAAAATTGAAATTTTATAAGTTTTAATAAATTATTTAATGGAAATAATGAGAATTCGGTGCATTTAACGGAATAAAAAAAGGACATATATGAAAAGAAACGTAAAATTAACCAAAAAAATAACGAATAAATAACAATAAACCATTAATAGATATTTTAAAAGTATCGGCTACAAACATTTTTTTGTGTAAAATAGCTAATGAACAATATTTTTTTAATGATCATGGTTTTGAAAAATGTACAAATAAATTTAAATCTGGGGGGATACTTTGCAACTCCAAATGTTACTCAGATTTGATCTGTTCTAATAAATAACCATATTTAATTTTTAAATTTATTCATATATAAAATAATAATTTAACAATGACAAATTTACTTAATAAATAAATTGCTTTCAGATTAATATGATTTAGTTTTTTTTTTCTACTTCATAAATTATCCATAGCAAACAGGAAAATGTACAAATTGCACATATTTAAAATGGAAAATGTATACATTATACTATTCACATGGATAACATGTACTTTACCCGGGTAATATGCACATTACCCATTTTCGAACTTTACCCGTAATATATATATATATATATATATATGTGTGTGTGTGTGTGTGTGTGTGTGTGTGTGTGTGTATGAAATAAGCAACATATAAAACTAATAATATGTGTTATTAGATCTGTTCTGTCGATGAATATTAATTATTAATTATTGATTTAGTTAAGTTGTATACATTAACATATAATTACATAGAACGATGCAATTGGAAAAATCATGAAGGTATAAGCGGATTAATAATACACGTTAAATAAAATAACATTATAATTTAATACAGGCGTTTCTTACATAGTTAATAATGATTGGTTACGAACAACTTTATACACAACATTAAATCAGTGTCAACGACTACTGAACCGCATAGTAACTAGCGTTCTACAGCTATTTAACATAAGTGTTTAATAGCTAAGTAATACAACTATTCTTGAAGTCAAAAAAAAAAAAAATGTAAACTATGGACTTATATATTACATATCATATAACGGTTAGTATTCGCAAGAATTTTACTCAGTTGGTGATTATACTCCATTTAAAATGTACGGGCTATGAATTGTCAAAAAAAAATCAAGACCATACCGTACCTATTGATGTAAAATATCCTATTCCATGTATAATACCTACAGAGGCTTATACAAAACGCGATGTGAAGTCCTTTTATCCTTTTAACTTGCCCACATTCCCTACTATAGTTCTTTTGTGTCATGATTTAAAAACAAAATTACATATAAATAAGACGGATAGAAAACAATTGAAATATTATTTTTTTTTATAAATTATATTATTATTAGGTACCTACCGAATGGTAACAAAATCAATACTTTCATTTCGATCACCAGTAGTACCGTAATGAACTGTTGTCGGTCGATCAGTATAAAATAAAACAACAAAATAGACCCACCCGAACGTTCGAAAAACGTTCTAAAATTGAAAAAATAAGATATTTCAGTTCAATATTTTTATAATTCATTCTAAGATATTATGAATTAATGTTATCTGTATGTAATAATTCGATGGTACTAATTTGCAGCAAGCTTGCACGGCCAAGCCAAGAAACTGTCGTCCATAATATCAGAAAAAATGTTATAAAAAAATTATCTGAATTACAAATGTAATAGTTATTTCAAAGTTGTCCATAAATCTTGCAAATAAAATATGTAAATATATGTATATACTATATAAAATGAGTAACAAAGCGTGCTACTTGTCAACATTTTACATTTTAACCCTCCCTCCCGAAAGTTTTTCTTGCATTAGTTCCTGTACACGGCTGATCCATGTCTAATACCTGCGTATGTACACGATATTGTCTACACAAGTTCCTTGCATCTTTGATCCCCTGCTCCGTCATTTCCACGATTCGAAACTCGCATCGACACCGCTCTGTGAACGCATTAGTTCGCGTCGATGCATCACGCACTCATTTTAATACTATAATATTGAATGTATAACGCGGAAACGAATATCGTTATAAAGACCATATTAAAACGTACGGGTCGTATACAATACGATATGTATGTTAAATGTACCTGTATGGCTGCGGTAAGTCGTATACCAGGTGATGGATACTCGCAACGATAGAATTGGCTGAAAAAATAAATGTGAAAATAAATGAAAAACGACGATTCGTTTGCCGTCGCTGCCGCCAATATTCTCGGACCGAGGACGGTTAAAGTTTAAAAATTCCGCGACACACACAGCGCAGCACACGCACGCGTCGCGGGTCAGTCACTACGGTTCTGCCGCACTGCTGCTGCCGAGACACCGACAAGAGACAAAGCGGCGGCGGTAGTGACGGCGGCGGCAGCGGCGGCGGCGGCGGCGGCGGCGGCGGCGGCAGTGGTGGCGATGGCGGTGGCGACGGCGGCCGATTTGAGCAGAGAAACGGGTACAGAATAAAAATAAAATAAAAGGATTATGAGTAACGGTGACAGATATAGCCGTGTTTTGCCGCGATCATCTTTACATTCGTGGTTTTTTTTTTTTTATTTATCTTCACTTTTTCCATTTTTATTCCTATCCGCCGCTGTTGAATTATTGTTATTATGATTATATCTAAACCTACTATACAATTGAACCTCTGTTAGATAAAAATCTCCACACAACGAATTTTTTCACGGAACCGTATCGTAAAGTTTTCATTAAACAAAAGTTTCTATTTAGAGAGTTAATTTTATATATTACAGTAAAACCTCGCTTAGACGGAACTTCGGTAAGACGGAAACCTCAGTATTACGGAAAATTTGTTTGGTCCCGTTTGAAATTACATATAATTTTATCCCGCCAAGACGGAAACCTCGCCAAGCCGGAAACGGACACGATTTTGTAATAAAAGTTGATGAAAACCATCGCTAAGACGGAAATATAACATGATTTTCGAAAAATAAGTTTATTTTCATATTATCGATACTCATATATAATCGATATATTTGTACGATGAAATTACATTATAATGGTAATACAAATGCAAAAAAAATCAACAACCAATTTTTTTCAAAAAATATAATTATTATTCATATATACTGGCTAAAAATACGTATGTAATTTTTAGTTTGATTCAATTTTATTTTTTAAACCCCGTCAAGACGGAAACCCCGTTAACACTGAAAAATTGCATGGTCCCAAGCGATTCCGTCTTATTGAGGTTTTACTGTATATTATTCTACTATAAATTATAAACAATTGTAATTTTTAGAATACCCACACACTCTAATAACCTTAGGTAAAAAAATGCAACTAGGTATAATATAGACGTGCGACGTTCAGTGAAATGAAATCAATTCTAGCATGTCAAAATTATTCTTTTAAATGAATTGATTTTTATTTTTGAAAAAATTTTTATAAAGCAAATTGACTTAATAAACTTAAACTACCATAATCTAGGCCATATATCAATATATTGATGTATTGCTGTTTGTATAATTTATAATACAAAATAAAACCTAACACTTCCTTTTCCGGACAAGACACAAATCTTTTTTTATTATCAAAAGACTTTTTTAATTTTAAATGCCCTTTGCAGAGTGGCTATTTCCAATACGTCTGTAAGCTCTCCTTTTCCACTTTTATAAAATCTTTCATTGCTGGCGTAGTGCATAATTTCCTAATGTTGTAAAGTTACCTACGTTGTTTACTTCGAATGAAACATTTCACATAACATATTTTTGGCCTTCCTATAGCCTCTTTATAAGTACCTGATCATGTATATCCGCTATATGTTGCTTTAAAATACCAAAGATATATTCCCTAATTTTTAATGAATTACCTTTATTTATAGGAATACTTTTTTTTTCTTAAATTTCCAAATAATTTCATGTATGAATATTGACTATTCTGAACTTGAGGAACTTCAATTAACCGCAGAAAGCAATTAATTTAAATTAAACCAGATGGGATCGGATCATAAAATATATAAAAATAAAATCTCAATATCCTATACTATAATATTAATTTCATATTTTGAAGTGAATTTGTGTTAAAAAAAATAAAGAAATTTTAAATTATTTTAATGATATGTGTAGTTAAGTTTAAAATTGTACCTTATATATTATTATCGTCCATGTCGATGAAATAATGAATTATGATAAAACGAAATAATTTAATAAAATAGTAATAATTTTCAAATTAACAACTTTTGTCTACACGATGAATATCTATATGATAATTAAGCATATTTGACAATTCGACAATGGTTGGGCGTCATGTTCCATGATATTTTAATTGTAATTTAATTACATTAAAACGATGAGATAAACAATTTGGGACCATAATAATATGTATTTATTATTAATAATATGTAAATAATATAAAATTATTATTATACCTCGTATTATGTACAATTTTCTATTTTTAATTTTGGTGCGCTAGAATTGATTTCATTTCACTGTGCATCGTAATATACTAACATACTATTATTAACAATGTTAATTGCTATACAATATTGTTATTTTTGTATACAGTTATAACCAGAGCTTGTAAGTTTATGTCCTAAAAATTACTTAAATAAGTATGAATTTATGCGTTTACAATTTAGCAAAATATGCCTTAAAAAGTTAAAAAAAAATATGCATTTATATGCACTAAAAATTATGCACCTAAAATATGCGCATTTCAAAAAATCATTAACAGTTTTCTAATTAATTTTTATAGTTATATTTTATTTTTTCAATGGAGCAATTTATAAAAATAGACTTTAAATATTATTTTTGAGTCTTCATGAACTACGCATTCTACATATATCATCGTCAGTTGTTTATTTTAAATTTTAAACTTTTGTCCAAAACACTAATAAACTGAATGAAGTAATAACTACTAACAGTAAAGGATTTAGGGAGCTGAATCATTCACCGTTCCGTGCATTGAATACTTTTTATAGTATTTTAAATTATTTAGATATCAGATATCATCATATATCCTGTATGGTGTATAGTATAATCATGAATTTAATACCTAAATTATTTTTCCCAAACATAAAAATCTTCTACTTTATTAATTATAGAACTCTGCAATGACTGAGTCTAGACTAAACGGTTAGGAATATTAAACGTTCATAAAGATAAACTTGTAGATATTTATGTAGTTTTCGATGAGTGTTCTAGAAAAAAATAAAAATAAAATTAGAGGGCTGATCAATCTCAATTCTAATTGTGTAAATTACATTACTATGACGTATTAAGAAATAATATTAAAAATATCTATAATTTTTAAACACAAAGACCTGTGTATGTAAAATGTAGTTATATTTGTATTGTATATAATTTTAAAATTGTTTAATAATATAGGTACTTATATAATACAGGTCTTATATATTAATGAAAAACTAATGTGTTAAAAAAGAAGCACACATTTTTTTACTTAATATTATCATGGATATTTATAAAGATGAACCAAGGGCTAAGAGAGCTCATATGTATATTTCTAGAGAGTTAACAAAATACTTGCACATAACACAACTAATTTTGCTGATTATTTAAACCACAAATTATTACTTTTTTTTGTCCTGAAGTCGAACAGTAATGATAATTAATAGTAAAATAGTATACACCATAAAAATATTGACTTTTTCATAATATTTCCATAAAAAAATGCACATTAATATAATAATTTGAATAGGAATATCAAAATTATGAACAACATGGCCGATAAAAAATAAAAATGCATAAATACGAGTGTGCCAAATTGATAAAAAACCACTAAATATTAAAAAATATGCAAAATAAAACTTCATACATTTAACTGTGCTACCATGATATCAATTTCTATGTCATCTATCATTAAATACAACTTAGCAAGATTAATATGCAAATACATGAACTTACGAGCCCTGGTTATCAAATATTATTTATTATTTCCAAACACTTCGAACGAAAAAAAGGTTTTCTTTTTAACAAAATATTTATCTAACAAACTTTTTTCACTAGAATCACAAAGATCGTTGTACAGAGATTTGATCCCATATTTGTACGTAACAACGATTTGTATTATATGCACTTAACCCGCTCAACGACGCTGCCATCACCAATTGTAGTATACTTATGCGTCGTCAGATTATATTATAAACGGTATAACTTGTAACCCGTGACTTTTTTCCATAATTTTCTTGATATTTTTTACTACCCACCGTTCAGTTTTACATTCTCAATCGTTTTCCCGTGCATACCCTTCCCCCCCCAGAGTCCTCGACGAACACGAAGGTTCCGCCGTACTACGCCGTACCCGACCGTTACATTTTCAGTGATATAGATTTAATTAAATATTAAATTTTATCATGGAATTTAAGGAAAATCATTTGTGATGAAATAAGAATTTCTACTTTTTTTTCTATAATTATTGACTCAAATCAAAATAATACAAAGTTAGACCAATTCTGTATTATAATTCGTTATGTTACTATTGTTACTATTGATTAAACTAAACATACTGTTTGTATAAAAGAGTCATTTCTTGGATTTTATGCAATTGATCACCATGGTGCCAAAGACTACACAAATCTCATAATAAATGTCCTCTCTCGAATGGGCTTAGATATTTCTATAAATGTCATGGTCAAGGTATGATGGTGTTGCAGTGATGAGTGGTATTTATAGTGGTGTTCAAAAACGTGTTCAAGACGTAGTACCAAATGCTCACTTTGTTCATTGTTGTGCTCACAACTTGAACTTAGTAATTTTTGACTGCTAAAAGTTCAGACACAATTCGACGTTTTTTTATTACTGTATAAGCAGTTTTCAATTTTTTTAGTAGTTCAGCTCCTAGATCGGCTTTAATAGCATTGGGGGAAGAAAATACCTTAAAAGTTCATAAAACTGTTCTCAAAAAAGAATGCACGACCTGTTGAGAAACTCGACACCAAGCTATATTTGCATTAAAAGAAAGATTTAACAACGTATTGATCACATTAACAAAAATTACTCTTACAACAACAAATGGTGATGAAAGAAATGTTAGCAAAAGTATATGCTCCAAATTGAATTCTGCAGAATTTGTTTTACTTTTATGTTTGTGGAAAAGAGTATTGAGAAGTATGCAAGGTGTTTCAAAAGTATTACAAAGTGTTGATATAAATATTCAAACTTCTTGTGGTCTTCTTGAGCAAGCAAATGGATCATTGTCGAAATTGAGACAGAATTACAATGACATTGTTAATATTGCTAATGATTTATGTTCTAAATGGGGTATTTCATCTAAATTTCCATCAAAACGACAACATTTTAACAAATTACATTTTGACGAAATCAATGGTGACAGAATATTAAATATAACAGAAGAAAACTTAGAATTAAAATATTTTATCCAGTAGTAGATACTGCTTTAGACAACTAAGAAATAGATTGAATGGATTAAAAGTAATCGCATCGACTTTTGAATTTTTAAATCCAACCTTTCTAAGAAGTACTGAAGAAAATTATTTAATAAAATGTTATTTTGATTTTATTCAAAAGTGTAAGTCAGATGTGACTTCAGATTTTACTCGACAATTATTAAGTATCCAATCTATAATAAAAAATAAATCAAATATCAAAAATATTAATGATATTATAATATTTATTGTGAATAATGATTTATCAACAGCTTTTTGTGATGTTCTAACAGCTTGTACCTATAATTTTTTTGATAATTCTTGTTTCTGTGGCTTCAGCTGAAAAATCTTTTTCAAACTTAAATTGATAAAAAATTATTTGAGGAATTCTACTTCTCAAAAAATGTTAAGTAATATATCAGTATTGAGTATTGAAAAAAGTCGTACTAATGAAATAAATATTGAAAAGATTATTACTGATTTCGCAAATGCTTTTTTAGAAAATGTTTTTTTAATATTTAAATATTATAAAATATGTAATAGGTATATTATTATATTATAATGGTAATAATTATTATTATTTTTATTTCTAATGTTTTGTTATAATTAAGTTTTTTATTATTAAATTTTTATTGTAAATCATGTTTGTATTATCAATAATCATATAATATTTATGTCATATATTTTATATACTTACTTATTTATTTTATCTACTCATGTAGTTTATTCTACAATTTATTTTATTAATAAAATCTATTCAATATAAAATTGTGATTCTGTGTTCCTACTACGTTGAAGCTCTACACAGAATTGTTTCAACGAGAAAATTATCCATCGATTCTTTAAAATACAATATATCCACAAATACTATCCTTTTTAAGGAGTAAAAAATTTCCATGGCGTGAACCACTACTTTTTTACGTATCTCAAGAAAGAGGGGTCCGTATACAATTGCTTGCACCTGGGACTTTGACTCTCTAGTTACGGCACTGATCATATATCACTCCTAGTACCAGTCAACGGTACTAATTTTGTTTAACACAATTATGAATTTAATAACGAAATAAAATTATTACGTCTTAACGCGAGCAAACAACGATACTGAATTTAGATTAAATTGTTTGATATGGTGAACTTTTTCTTTGATATATATTGCAGTATAATTTTTTATCTAGTACATACAAGTAATAAAAATGTGTGTATAAATCCGTCAACTATGTTGTTCTGAGCCTAATCAATCATCTCGATATCGCAATACCTATTTTCGATAATTATTTTTAGATATCAAAATTATAAGAAAAATACCTACGATATCGATGTTGTATCAAATTATCGATATCGTTTACCAACACTCAGGGGCGTAGCCAGGGGGGATGTTACAGGTGTAGTAACACCCCCCTTCCAGCAGAAGTATACTTATGTCTTATAAAGATAAAGTTTTATCATTTACCGTTTATTTATCAAAACGAAAATAATAATAATTATTACGATAACAATAATGTAAAGCAATAAAAAAGGACCCGGCATTAATTATAATTTTTAACAGGTTTTTTTCTTTTATTTATAATTATAATATATAAGATAAAAAATTTAAAATTTTAATAAGTTCTCATAAACCATTATCTATTCACTTGTAATGCGTTTTTACAAAATATAGGTAAATGTATTACTTTTATGCATATAATTTTGTCAATTAATTTTAAATAACACCTCCCCTTTGAAATTCCTAGCTACGTGCCTGCCAACACTACCAGGAGAGATGGCAAACTGTGATGGTACTTATAAGCTATAATGAATATAACTACATCATGATGAGGGATCCAGTATAATATTTTTATACATAGCGTTTTATCACTACTTACCATAGGCGCAATTTCAGTTTTTTTACTTGGAGGGGCTTAATATATTTAAATGAAACGGAACCATATTTTCTCACCCACTTTCCTACATTTAATATATTTTAATGCATTTATTAATAAAACTACAAATATTTGTATGAAAAAAAATAACGACATTTAGGTAAATAAATGTAATATACAGTGTGATCACGATTTATGGTAACACTAAATATCTCAGGTGCATGACCTTGTATTGAACTGGCGTTTTCGGGAGGTGATAGGGAGTACCTAAATACATATTTTTGGATAAATTTCAAATTATTAACACTTTTGGTGTGCGCATGCTCAATACAACTTACATTTTTTTAAATGGGAACACTATTTTTTTTCTATATATTCGGATAGATTATTTTATTTAAAACATTTTTTGTATAAAATGTTTTTTTCTATTTACAAAACTAACCGAGTTAGAGTAGGTCAAAATTTTTATTCATGCATAATTCGTATTTAATGAAATTTTTATTTACAACCAATAGAAATAATAAAATAAGTGCCAAATAAATGTTTAATTTACATTATCTGTTTACAAATAATAATTTATTTATACAATATTATGTTTAGTAAACTCTTATAATACGATTACAATTTAATAGTACCTAATATTAATATTAAATAAAAAATAAAATGTATTAAATACATTTATCTTATGAATTGTTCAAAATTTTCGCCATTATGTTCTAAACATGATTCAAGTCGCCTCAAAAATTCAGTCGAAGTTGCCGCCTTGATTTGATCTTCACTTAAAATATCACATGCTGCCTGTATTTTGATTTTTAAGTCTTGAAGATTGATAGGTGGATCTGCATAAACCACAGTCTTTAAATAACCCCATAAAAAAAAATCCAATGGCGTTAAATCTGGGGATCGTGCAGGCCAAGGAATGACGCCAAAAGTACCAATCCAGCAATTCGGAAATATTTGATCTAAATGTCGTCTAACAATAATTGCATTGTGGGCTGGTGCTCCATCTTGCTGGAAAAACATACGTTCTCGTGTGTCTAATGAAACATCATCCAACAATCTTGATAGTTCATTGGTTAAAAAATTAAGGTATCGTCTGCCATTAAGTGTACCTTCATAAAAGAACGGTCCTATTAGCTTTCCACCAACTAACCCACACCATACATTAATTCCCCAGACCGTTTGAAAATTAGTTTCACGTGACCAGTGTGGGTTTGTGTCATCCCAGTATCGATGGTTTTGTTTATTCATAATGCCATTGTTAGTGAATTTTGATTCATCACTCCAAAGAATATGATTAACAATCATAGGATTATCATATAATTTAATATTGAACCAAGCTATAAATTCCAATCTACGAATAGAATCTCCTGCACGCAAATGTTGGACAAAATCTATTTTATATGGGTGCATTTTGTGTTTTTTTTAGAATTTTTTTGGACATAACCATATGAAACTTCAATTTCGCGAGCAACATGCCTAATTGACGAACGTGGATTAGTTCTTATGTATGCTAGTACCTGTAATTCTGTATCGTCATCAAACATATTTGCTCTACGCCTTTGTTGGTTCATTTGTCTGCCAGGAAATCTTCCTTCCTGATTTAACCCTTGTAAAAGTCGTAAAACATAATTAAATGGTGGATAGTATCTTTCTAGGTATCGTTCGGCATATGTCACAGCGGCTAGGCGTACATTACGCTGACATTCACCATAAATTAAAACCAACTCAACTTTTTCAGCGTTATTCATATTTAAAAACGTATAATTTATAATAGTACTTAATAACTAGACATACACAGGTAACGCTCACACTTTAGTACAGGTCTAGTTACAGAATAAAAGTAAAATTATATTTTTCATCAAACTAAATACCTTAATAGTTACATTATCTGATTATCTTATCGTTATTTGAGCTATTGTAAAATAAAATAAAATTCCACTACAAAAATAGTTAAAATTGTAATCGTATTATATGAGTTTACTAAACAAATATTATCACATACTCTAGATATTGACCAACAGTATTATTAAATTATTATTTGTAAACAGATAAAGTAAATTAAACATTTATTTGGCACTTATTTTATTATTTCCAGTGGTTATAAATAAAAATTTCATTAAATACGAATTATGTATAAATCAAAATTTTGACTTACTCTAACTCGGTCAGTTTTGTAAATAGGAAAAAACTTTTTATACAAAAAATGTTTAAAAAAAAAATAATCTATCCGAATATATAGAAAAAAAATAGTGTTCCCATTTAAAAAAATGTAAGTTGTATTACGCATGCGCACACCAAAAGTGTTAATAATTTGAAATTTATCCAAAAATATGTATTTAGGTACTCCCTATCACCTCCCGAAAACGACAGTTCAATACAAGGTCATGCACCTGAGATATTTAGTGTTACCATAAATCGTGATCACACTGTATTATATTAATTTATTAAGTATATTATTATAGTTGGAACCTTCGGTTAGAAATTGCAAATTTTTCTAATATTTTTTCGTTAGACAATTAATTTGATAAATCTCGTTCTGTATAAATTAATGACAAATCGTAAATCTATCTTGATTCATAGATGTTCGAAGCCAATTTTTAATCTCTTTCATTGCTGAAAATCATGTTGCACTGGCTTGTTTCGTGTTTCCAGAATTAAACTATAGGAAAAATTGTTTTCAAACAACGTTTGCTATATTGTATAGATTAGATAACTAATGAAGGCTTTAATACTTTAATTTAAATATAAATTTTTAGAGGGGCTAAGCCCCTCCAAGTCCCTCCAAATTCCGCCTATGACACTTACTGATTCCGATACTGTTGCAATATTCGCAGTTGCGAAGCGTTTTGATATTATACTCAGGGACGTAGCTTGAGGGAGTGTCCATGGGGTCCGGACACCCCCCCCCCCGAAATGTCATCGACGAAATTTTTTTTAGAATCTGAGTGGAACGAAAATGCTAGTGTTTTTACAATGCTTTTTTTTGTACTGGTAAACCTAATAATTAATTATAATATGTTATGGACAAAACTACAAAATAATACGGTTAGCACACACATAAATATATATATATAGGTACTACTATACGTATACCATATAACTGGGTATGAGGTAGATATATATTATATATATATATACATAGAACATAGAACCAATAGAAACAATATTTACATAATATAGCATTCTGTTGGTCATTATGAATTTAATTTTTGATTGATTAATAAGAATAGTTAAAATTACTTATTATTATTTTTTTTG
This sequence comes from Sipha maydis, assembly GCA_034509805.1. Taxonomy (NCBI): domain Eukaryota; kingdom Metazoa; phylum Arthropoda; class Insecta; order Hemiptera; family Aphididae; genus Sipha; species Sipha maydis. The sequence goes on from JASXSY010002878.1 coordinate 272,573, forward strand.
TTTTTACTTGACCCCCCCCCCCCCCCCGAAATAAAATCCTGGCTACAGCGCTGATTATACTCGTTATTATATATTTTACTAACTATTATAATATATATAATATATATTATATTTTACTTATAACTCTAAAAAAGTTCTAAATATGCAAGCACTTATGCACTTAAAAACCCCATAATATGCACTTAAAAATGTTGTCAGCCTTTTTATTTAAAAAAATTTATAAAATAAATAGTGTTTAAAACAAGTCAAAACAATTACATAATTTAAATATGTTATACACCATAACCAAATAATAAAATACATTTCACTTAATTTTCTTAATATTTTGTAAAGAAACGACGTTAGATCATTATCACTTCTAGGAAAAATGTGTGCTTGCAGACAGTCAAAAAACATATTATACGGCAAAAATTAAAAATAAATAAATTTTTATGCAAACATTTTGACTGTATTATTTGAAATAAAAATGTCACTTTGTAAAAAATTGATTTAAGTTAAATATGTCTCAAAAAGTATAAAATAGCGTATAAAAGTGTAAAATATGCCCTAAAAACAAAAGGACTCAAAATATGCATTTATATGCAAAATAAAATTTAAAAACTAGCTTTATGAAAGCATGAAACGTATTTGTTTCGTACTCTGCTATTTTTGTGACTATGCAAAACAAATATGCAAATGCTTTAAGTCCTCTGCCCTACTAATAAGTGTTACTTATAATCAGTCCTCTTAATTCATAATATTATTATATCAATACATCATTTTATAAGAATAGTAATGTTCAATTTTGGAATTAAAATTAATTCCTTCATACCTACCACATTTGCCTTTTTTCCCCAATAGTAGTGAAATGACTTCAGTAGGTTGTTCAGCTTATTTGTTTATAAGCTTTTAATAGGTACATAAAATTGTTACCTATTTGAAAAATAAAATGTAATTTAAATTTAGGATTAAAATAGAGAAGGTGAAAATATTTTCATATATTTATATAATAAATATACATTTTTATTTATACAGCTTGGTTAAATGTTAAAATTAATCCTCCTAAACCGCGTAGACCCTGAAAAAAACTGAAATCACGTTCCTGAGCCACACGCGGAAATCATTTGTGTAAATACCCCCCTAAATTCCGATAATTGTATTGAAAGATGTTTAAAAACATAATACCTTTAATAAAAGGAAAAACACTTGCAATAGAAAACTATTTATTATAACATAACATTACATATTTAAATATGAATAACGTAAAAGTATAAGGCTACATGACAGTCATGACGGTATAACATAAAAATGCAGTACACACCGTAACAGCAAAAAAAACAAACATAACCAACAAAATATATAATCATACAGGAATTGTGTTTAACTTCAACAAATTGAACCAAAATTATGAAAACAAGTCAGGGACGCGGAGAAGAGAATGTTGTTCATTTTTTTTCTATAATATGATTTATTATTTTATCAATTTTTTAATATTATTATCTTTGTACGCAATTCGAGATAACAATTTCAAACAATATTTATATATATATATATATATATAATAATTATGTATATTTTTCTTAGATAATAAATATATAATATATAATTATATATATCTTTATTATCTATGATATTTTTATTTATGAATGTATATGTTTATGATAAGGAAATTTGTTGTTTGGGATAAATGTTGAAACATTATTTTAGTATTCTAAATTACTTATTGTTATTATTGCTTATTAATTATTACTCAAATTTAACTATTAGTTATGAATCATTATCATAGTTTGTTTTCGTAACCATCACTCTTGTCACAGCTCGGCGCACTCATGGTGCACGGCAATCTATCTCAGTATCAGGATAATATTTTCATCACTTTCAGAATATTGCTGTACAATTATATTTACCTCTTATAGTAATATTGGTTTTACTGATTTTGTCTTTTAATTTGCCACCGAGCTTTACGTGTGAACCTGCGTGTTGTATAAATTTTATCCGAGTCCGTTCAACCCATAGTGACTTCGTTTTGCACTCAGTAACACGTCTTCAGATTTCATGTACGAAGGAGACCAAATCTTTCGTTGTCATCATCATCATTATCATCTTCCAATTCGTCGATCTTGAGATTTTATCTGATGGTTTCGTATTGTACAAACTATTTGCCTGATACGTAGCAGTTCTTTGTTCATCCACAGTACTGTTTAAATTTGAATGCACATTGTTGAAATATATTATATGTTACTGACTTCATTTACAGATGATCAATGTGTCTGTCACCAATCTCACCAATGATGTGACATCCACTGCTTTTGTGCCAATCAAGTCGTTGGCCCCTCCACATCCACCTGTTCCACTAAGTCCACTCACTGTAATAATCATTGTTATTTTTATTTGTCTAATGCTCGTTGGGGTAAGTTTAATTATAAACTATATATTACTTTAATTTTATTTTTAAACACTCACTCTTGTAATCGCAGATAATAATAGCAATCAGGAGAAAGAGAAGACTCGACAGGCTGCGACATTCTTTGTTACCTTTCTATTCATTTGATGCCAATGAAGAAGAAGACTGGGATTCAGATCTCTTACAAAACGAAAGTGGCACTTCAACCATTCGAGTAAGAAGCTTTTGTTTATCATTATTTGATGAATGTTTTTATTAAATAAATATACTTAATATATTTGATTTAAACGGTTTTAAATATCATAACTCATTACAAATATTAATTTTATAAATATAATTTATATTAATTTTAAAAATTTAATTTATATTTAAAATAATTAAATAAACAAATATATGTAACATTATTTAAACAAAGATTTTGATCAAGTTCTTCGTTCTTAAAAATGTATTGAAAATGTTTTTTATTAAAATTTTGTTAATTACTATCAGTATATAGGTAAACATTCATCACTATTAATTTCCAATAATTCTATGAGCTATTTAAACTAAATATATATTTCTTTACTATATTATGGATTGTATGTACAGATTATAGTACTCCTATTAGATGCTGTTACATAGTTAGTGTTATTAAGTTTATTCAAAAAAAACTAATTGTTTATTATTAATTTTATCCTGTAGTAATTTAGATTTAGGTACATTTTCAATATTTTTTCTTTTTGTAGACATAATAAACTATAATTTAATTATTTAAAAAATTTTTTCAATTATTATTTATATTTTAATTCCTTTGGTATTTTAGTCTAAACATAAGTCATTCAGAGGTTTCTAGATTACAACATACATACTAATATTATGTATATTTTTATCCAAAAATATAATCATTATACTGTTGTGTATAATGCTTTATTGGATATATTTTAGCAGCATGGTCAAACATTTAGACACGAAGGCAGTTTCCACAGCTGGCATGAGAGATTTAGTCCGATCCAAAGGTTACCTTTATCCAAAAGAATACAATACTAGTGAATGCTTGATGTTGTACTTTATCAAATAACAAAATATTTAATTTTAATTTTAATTTTATATGAACACAATATTTAGTTACCTGGTATCAGTAATCAACTAGAGATTTTTATGTAGAAATGATAATTTTTTTTTTTTTTTAATAACCACCTCTAGTAAATATCTTGGTAGACTTCAGTATTGTACAGTTTTGCTTTAATGTCCTTGTTTTTTGTGCATTCTTTTTTTTATGGGTTTTATTATGTTTATTTAATATACATATTTATATTTTTCTAATCAAATATATTTACTTAAGAGATTTTTATTTTGTATTTATAATTGCATAAATAAGATTAATAAGTAATAACAATCCATGATGCATTTTAGTTATGATATTATACATTAAAATCTTATTAAAATCCGGCTGAACAGTAGAACATATGTACCTGTTGATTTATGTAAAAGTATTTTATGCAGCTGTACTTATTTTTATGAATCTTGACCAATTACAAATAGTGTGCTTGTTGTTTTAATATACATTTAGTTTAGCTTAAATTGTTGTAATGTCATATTTGAACAAAGTTTAATGCAAATATATTCTTAAAAAATGAATATTCCATTGTACACTAATGATTTTATGATGAATATTTTCAGAGCTATGGATCGGTTGAACTGAACTTCATGGCTTTGGACAAAGAAAGCAAAAAAATATCACACTTATAAGTGTATTTATTGTTAGTGCTGCCATTTGAATCACATTTTATTAAATTTAATATTAGTATCAAAAATATTGTATATTATCTGGTCACACTATAAGGAAAATATCTCCATTTACACATTAACATGTTCCTTACTATCCTATTTTTAAATGAACGACAATCACAGTCATTAAATATTTTTACTTCTTATTTCCACCAAAAGAAAAATTTTTCCAACTGTGGTCAGATAATACATGAGATTATTGTGTTTATAAATTTTTATTTTTAATATGTTACTGTTGCTATTGGCTATTTTAAAATTGTATACACATACCAACCACAAGCTTAATGCTCAATTATTTTTTTATAAGACTTGTGTTTAATAGCTTTTAGCAGAACTTGTTCATCATGATATCTCAAATAAGTCTCACTACTTATGTTAATTTTTTTTTACAATTAGCATTTTCTATTTGTACTTAATAGTTTTAGTTCACTCAACTGTTATGTATACCTATCATGACATTGACTCGTTAACAACTTATTTTTTATAAAATAAATACTGACTGTATACTTATTTATTAATGTTAATATTAAATGTTCCAAATTTTTTTTTTAATACCAAAATAGTTATTACACATTATTTGTTTATTATGCCAATATTTGTTAACGAGCCAATAGTTGTAAGATTAATTGTTCATAATTTATACTTCAAGTTAAAGGTATGACAATATAACAAATAACTTATATTATTATTATTATTATTATTGTTATAAAAATAAAACAGACTGAATTAGTTAATTAATCACTTATAGTAGGGAGTACAATAAAATGTTTTGTTGATTAAAATGTATGATTGTTTGCTTAAAGTTTATAATATATTATTTTACGCCTTAAGTCCCATATCACATTGGTCATTTATGACAATACACGTGTTTTTGTAGTGTAAAAGATACTGTTACAATTTTGTTTGGTTACTGGTTCGTACTTGTGGATTTTAAACTTTCTTGTTATTACTAAATTACCATAATACTTGTTACATTGTATAGTATACATTGATTAAATAGTAACAAAGGTCAATATTAAAAGCAAATAGACAAGTCTTATACTATCAGACACTTTTGAACACTGAAAAGGAATAAGACTAAGCTCACATTTACAGTAAAATTATAATGGTTTCAGAGAAGATAAATTTATTTGCAAACTTAATTCATTTGACTATTGTAAATAAATAAAATAACTTATTTATATATCATGCATTATATTCCTAACAATTACATTAAATGTTTAACCATTATTTACTTTGTGTAAAAAGTAGGATCAATTGAAGAAACTAACAAAACCAAACATAGATTTTTGGCTCTATTTGCGAAACAGTAACTATGATTCTAATAAACAATTTACTAAATGCATACATTTAAAATAGAATTGGTTCCAAAGGACTGCCAAGTTACTAATATTAGAATGAAATTAATCAAATAAAAAAGTATAATCATAGTAACTAAAAATATTCAAAATAAGATACATTTTGTCAGGAAAAAATATGAAAAATATTATTTTATATCAAAATCTTAATAGCATTTATTAGTGGCAATTCTTATAAGTTATATTCATTTTATCAAGTATAACTTTGAAATACTTTTCTTTTTCATACAATTTTCAGGTACAATTTTAAATGTCAGATATGTAAAAATAAATTAACATGATATCCAAATAACTTTTAGATTTTTTTTTTTAATACTGTTTTCCCATAATACATGCGATCAACATCTAAATGTACAAAAAAAAAAACATTAAGACTGTTAAAAACGTGTATATAGTATAAATACAATGGCAGAGTTTTGACAGAGTTGAAAAAATTCTCTGAAATAATAGATTATAATTATATAGTATGTAATTTAAACATCAAAAGGAAATATAATATACATAAATATATAATTATTTAAATGTCAAATTGATATAAATATTCTATGATTTGCCCACTTTCTATTTTTTTTTTTTCAATTAATTAATTCATTTCTATTTTTTCTTGAAATATTTCATTTAAAAAAAGTTGTTCACAAATTAAAAATTATTCATCTTAGCTAACGCAAATCAATTTTCTGAATTCAATAAATTAAAAATAATCATAATTATTCTTGATCCTTATAATTATAAAGTTAAAATTAATGGCGAAGTATATTTTATGATACATGATTAATACAAATTTAATCTTCATCTTCTTCTTCCTCATCATTTTCTTCAGCAGATTCTTCTTTTTCTACTTTTTTTCCAGGTGGCCTGCCTCGTCCTTTTCCTGTTGCTGTAATCTGAAAGAATTTAAAATTAAATAATTAATAAAAATTAGCTCAATATTTTTGCATTCCAACTAAAAGCTATATATTGCAAACTTACTTTAGCCTTAGATTTGCTGCTTTGGCTACCTTTCTTTGGCCTTCCTCGTCCTCTTTTAGCAATTGGTTCATCATTTTCACCTTCTTTTTCTATTTTCTTTTCAGCTTTGTCTGATTTTACAGGATTATCTTGTTTAATAGATGGCCTACCACGCTTTTTAGTCTCTTTCACTTCTTTGTCATTTGTCTATATATATATTTAATAAAACCCATTAAATAAATCATGTTCATATAATAATTATATTTATCTTAACTTACATCAACTGCTTTTGCGGGTCTTCCACGACTTCTCTTTTCAGTAATAACTCCGTTGTCAGACATATTGATTATTTTTCAAGAGAGAAATAATTCTGAAAAATATAAAAATCCTAAAAATATATTTCATAATATGGTTGACATACTTAATAAATTTTTATTTTCATTAACCAGTAAAATGTAAGTATAAGAAATGTCATTAATTGTCCATGACTTTTTCAAATTAAAATACCTTAATTGACATTTAATGAAAAAAGCAAAGAAAACAAACTCAACTTTCAAATATATATAAACATTTCAAAAAACAGAACTTGTTTTGTTTTCTTTTCATTAAATCAAGTAAAGCGAAATATATAAAATAGTGTACAACTTATATTTGTTTATCAATATAAATTCATCAGTATAAAATTGATACTATAAATTATTTACCACATTTAAAACCCAATTCCAGGAAAAATTACTTATAATCATCATATTGATAATTTAATTTGCTTGCGTAAAAATCAAAAAATTTTAACAAAATATGCAATTATATTTAGTTGATATTTTAAAAAACACAATGTTAAAAAATTATCAACATTTATTAAATCATTAAGTATTGGCATATATCGTAACATGGTAAAATGGTTCAACATTAACCTTAGCAAAAAAAATATGATAACTCACAATTATTACTTTATATTTTGTATTGATAATATGCCATAATTTCAAATTAATTTTCAAATTTTTCCTTTATATTAGAGATAAACTACCAAGCACATTAAAAACGACCTAGGCCAGTTTGATAGTTTAATTTACAATTCGATTAGGTACTGATATTGTAACTTGATTCTTTAGAATACTAATATTAACAGTTTTATTTAACGTTCATTCAATTGATTAATATTAAAAATGAATACAATTGAATCAAATTTTACATAATAGACAGATGATTAATAAAATCAACTTTATAATTTGACTGATTGGGTGTACATCGATAGCTATCAAGACATTTGTTTAAACAAATGTTCACCTATTTATTTTTGAAATATATATTTAGCATAATAAAAATCAATCAAATCAATAGATAATTAAATTAAATATAAAACATTAATGTACCAAAATTTTGTATTAAATCAAATAATTTTATTTGTGGTACATTAATGTTTTATTTTATTAATATTAATAAGATAACATAACCTGTTATAGAAACTTTCAGAATATAAAATAAAAATAATAATTTAGTAGGTAGGTAGATAAAGATAGATAGACACCTACTCTTTTATAAATACTTAATACACAGTATTAAACTAATCTTACCTAAAACCTTACTAGCACTCATGTATAAATTAAAAAGTTAAAAAATAATTGTAGAAAATATTTTTAAAAATTAGCAACTATAGCATGATTAAACAATAGTTTACTCAAAGTATTATTCAAGAGAGGAGACAATATCGGAAATCATGTATTTTGCGATTTTACGGTGGGGATTTTAGTCCTTCGACCACACTTCCCTCCACATTATCCATATTCGAGGCTAAACTAATGAATACATTGAATATCAAAACTAATAATTATCTTAACCATATAAAATCAATTTCTGAAATAATTCAATATAATTTATGAAAAGTTTAAAAGTGGATAGTTAGTATACATTTTTTTAAATCAGGTTCTCTAAGCACTTAGTATTTTACTATTTATATTATTCAATCATTCATCTTAGACATATCTTGAATAGTGTGTTTTAAATTTACTATACCTAAACACTACAGAATAAGCAAATCAATTAAAAAATTACGCCTTACTACCAAGAATTATACGAGCGTGGTAATATTACATCAGCATTAAATAAATTGCTGACGAATTGATCACGATATTATTCTCTTATTTACCTACAAGCCAATCAATTCGTGTTAAAATGAAGATACGACTACATTGGGGTATTTTTAATGTAATAAAAGCAATTAGGAAACGGAAGTGCAATAAAAGGAGGGGAAATGTGCTGCAAAACTTGCGCTCATATTATTGTTGTGCTTCGTAATTACTACACGTGGCGGGACAATAAACGAAAGTGAAATACAATCACAAGTCTATTCAATGAGATTCTTAGTTCTTATCCTAAACGATAAATTTTTATATACATAGGAAGCGTATGAATACAATGTACGGATTTTGTGAGCGAATACCATTCATTATCAAAAATAATTTATAAACGATGGCGGGAGGAAAGAATGGAATACGTTGTTTTACCTATATATTACCAAAATAATAAACTTAAAAACGCAACAGAAGATACAAAAACTCGTCATCGTGCAAGTTCGAAATGTCGTAGAGGAAATATTGCGAGAACAAGCCAACTACAATAGTTTCACAATTTGTTCGTATCAGTATCCGAAGATAAATTGACTGTTTAAAAATCGTATAATCCTTAGCATTTGAGTATAATTACTTGATTTAATTAGAATCCTAAAATCACTAAATAACTATTTCTAAAGTCGACAAAAAAAGAAGCGATGTTGGTTCGAGTTTGTTGTGAATTTGAAGGTTTCAAATTCAAGAATAGTATGGATACGTCATAATAAATGTTAATCTTAAACATTATTAGAAATAATAATATTCATTATATTGTATTTAAAACAAAAATTAGAATTTCGCTTTAAAGAACGTTATAATTAAAGTTATAGTTAAAAAAATAAAATTACCACTGTAGTTTTTTTTATAACTAATTTTTAATGACTTACTCTACAAATACCTAATTTTAAAGGTAACGATGCAGGCAAGTACACAGGAGTCAATATAAATTTTAACATGCCACCCTCAAAAAATCAATACGCACACGGGCCATACAGACAAGTACTAATAAACGTAGACACACAGTGCGTTCCCTCCAGAAATCTGGGAGGTCGGCGGTAGTGGTCTTTAATTTTCGAAGCTGAAAACCGCCACGGGAGCGTATAGCATAGAACGTCGTTAAAATTGATAACCGTAGAATGAAATGAAGCAAATATCAACAAGAGAAATAGTCAAAATAATGTACCATGACAAAGGCGTAACGTTGGATAAGAAATGTACTAAGAATCACAGAACAATTATTTGTATATAAACATCACACTAATGGTGGAAAAAAATGTAGAATAACTATCGGTAAGCGTCCGGACGGACTTGGACATCATGAACTGAAAAACCGCGAAAAACGTATGATATCAGTATGAGCGCCATAAAAAAAAATACATATAAAAAAAATTAAAGTGCGCGCGCGCGCAATTACTCGCGGGCTCGACTGTGCGTGTGTGCGATGTATGACGTACTTAACCACATCACAAAATAAATAATTTTTACGTAGCATTGAATAATTTCGAGTGCAAGCAAGTTGCAAGAGCTGAGTTTAGTTCAAATTGCTTTGAATAGTCCGAACACGTCGATAAAATAATGTGTGACCCGCTATAAATACCTATACCTATAAAAAAAAAAAAAAAGCCAACACCAAAACGGTCGGTGGCATGGCGCAGCGAAACGATACGTATTCCGCGGGCAGAAAATCGAAAAATTAATAACAACATGGATTAAACGCGTGGCAAAAGACCTTAAAAATAAAAAAAAAATAAACGCATACAATACCTGTAGTAATGGCCGTAGTGATATTGTTTATATGCGAAACACAGGCGTCGGAATACGATCAACGGACAATACGAGTGGATAGCAGCAAGTAAACAAGACCCGGCGATGGCGACGGTTTGTGAATGGCAGTTATCCGCCGACCATAGGACCTCCGGCGGCTGCACAACGCAGTGTCACCACAACTCGTTTCATAGTTAACACTGTGTAAGTAATATAACCGTCGTTCGAAAATGCGCGCCAGCACGAGTAGTTCTTATATCTCGCCGTAATTCCGGTTGCGGTATCCGCATGCAGACACGGGTTTTCGACAGCATTCGCATCGCGCCATGTCCGAGGTACCCGACGAACATCCATGAGTGGTTGGGTTCACGGAATGCATATATCTGTATGCCACTCATCCAGACAACTACGCACATTGGGCCGAAAAGTGATTTTTATTTATCGAAATTATTATCAATTTATATTCATTGAAAATCACCTTTAAAATTTAAAGGTAATGCCCAATGCATGAATTTGTAGTTACTACAAACAAATATTTGTTTCGGGGGCCAAATAAGACTAACTTGATACCATTTTTTTAATTCAACCTCCCATTATCAAAATTGTTAGGATTTTTTAAGGAAATTAAAAAATAATCTAATCCCTTTCTTTTATAATAATACAATTTATTACTTTTATTACTTTTAAATTTTATTTTTATAACTATTCTACAACTCTTTATATGTTATATCCTGGTCCGTGCGCAGGAATCGTACAAGGGAGAGGTTCAAAATTATATATGATATGTTAAATAAAAAAATCAATAAAAGAAAAATACATATTGAAAATTTCTAACTTGAAATAACTATGATCAAAAATATCAGAATCGAACATCAATAAACGTCAACAAATGTTTAAACAGTTTGAATAGGTGACTTGTCAGTGAAAATATATTTTATCGATGGTTGCATTTATATCAATAATCTACAGTAGGTGAAAAATGCCCGATAATTAAATAGAAAAGATATCAAATCGAAAAAATTGACACTATAAGACAAAAATAGACAACTGTATAAATTTTCATGTAAATTTAATTTTTATAGAATGAGGACTAGGTGTACAATTTTTTAAATTTTGCAATCATTTAAAAAACAACATTGACAATACAAATTCAAAATGTATTCCGACCGATGCATCAACCAAGTATTGAAAAATCTAATTCCGTTTTCAAAACTTATGTCGGATTACGCATTCTAGAGTATGGTTAAATTTAGAATATGTTATTTTCAATCAAAAACTGGCTGGTGTAGAGGCCTCTTAATAAAAATGTATGAAAAAAGATCCAGGCACGGTTCCAAGGGGGGTCACTGGGGCCGTGCCCCCCCCCAGCTTTTTTCAAAATTTTTAATTTTTCACATATTTGACCTTGTGAACTCTTAAATCCTGATTTTAATTACCTTTCTAACAATTTTATTTGGTGTCCTAAAAAAACCATATGACATTAATATGAGGTGTGTATCATAATATAGGAACGTAGTCGGACTCTGTATTAATTTGGGTAAACAACTATTATCAGTAATCCCTTACAGGTTCCAGGTTAGAATATTCTCTAATTCTAAGTCACCTTTGCAATTTAGTGATGGCTGAAAAAAATGCCTCCCCCCCCCTTTGTAAGTCTCTGAAGCCGCGCCAAAAAAGATCCTCAATGGGAGAAATTAGAATCCCCTTTACGCACCGACCTGGTTATATAAATGTATATCAACAATAGTTTCACATAAATATATTATAAATTATGAAAATAGAAATATAACGTACAGTGTTCAAATCGGAATCTGCAATATGCGATATTTCTTCCGAACAAATCAAAAAATTTACATAATTTGAGAGGTTTAACAGATTGAATATTTATAATACTGGAAATTAGTGGATCAGATAAAATGAACGAATAAAACAAATTTGTATTTGAATTTAATTTTAAATTTTTTCTTGTATGGTGCTCTTTAAAAACCTTATTATCTTTATTTTTAAATTTATGTGTTTCTTCCTCTAATGGTTCTAAAGCTGGTCCCAGACTATTATCAGTAGTGTTACATAATATTTTATTTTTTCTACATAAACAGCGATTTGTTCCGCAGGATTTTTTACATGTACATTTCATAAACACAACGACGTCCAGTGGCGTGTTGATCGGTGTTTAACTGATGCAATTGCGCCAGCCCTAAAAATTTATGGTTGGGGGTGGGTACTCCCGACCCACGGGCTAGGTCCAGATAACACAAATATAATATAATTTATATATTTATTTTTTATATAGTAATTACTGTTTGTGATATTGTTATGTTAATTCTTTATAGATGAGGTCAAGTGGCAAGTGGTTAGACTATGTTGTCAAATCGGGTGTTATTTGATAATATGCTTTTGTTCCTGAAGAAGATACGATTGACGTTTACTAAGGTTAAATAGTTTTTACTAAGGTTAATAGTGAAAAAGTAGGTAATAATTATAAAGTGATATTATTTATTTTTATTCACAAGATAGCCTAAACCAGGGGCGTATACAAGGGGGGCGATAGGGGCGATCGCCCCCCCCCCTGGACATTGTTGAATGTATTTACAATAATTAATGTTATGGGTTATGAAAGTGGGTAAAAATTAGAAGTTTAAGCTAGCGAAACGATCGAAAAATTTTGATTCGCCAATTTATTTATAATCTGTACACTGTCGTTTAAATACAAATTTTTTTATAAGAACCTATGATTTGAGTTCAAATTTCGCCCCCCTCCCTGAAAGAAGAGCTGAATCCACCCCTGGCCTAAAGTGAAAGGTTAAAACCTCACAAAAACTTAAATCTGATAATCACACACTAGGTACACACAACTACATGAAAAAAACTTTCTTAAGGTTAGGTTAGGTTAGGACAACAATTTTGTTACAACAAGAATACATTCATTATAAGTATAATCATAATTAATATGGGTGTCCTCCAATAATAAGTAATCTTCTGGGTTTTTTATGTGGAGGGGGTAGGGGTGGGGTGTGTATTTTTATCATAATTGCGCCGAGGTCTGTGATTTTGTCAGCACGCCACTGGCGACGTCGACGATATATATTGACAAATATAATATCAATATCGTATTATTATCATTATTGTTTGATGTAATCTGTCGAAGTATCTAAATGATTTTACGGACAATTGGTTGAAATTATTATATTATATATCCGGCCGGTTGAATTAGACCTAGACGTACATTTTAGGCCAGGATCACAGAAACGTTGTATTGGCGGATGTTACATCCGTTGTTAAATTACTTATTCGTTTTCACTGACTTATTTAAAACTGTGGTTAGTTCTAGTTTTAACTAGTTAAAACCAAAAAGTTTAAAAAGAATAAGAAGTCTCACTGTCCACATTTTAGAAAAATAAGCCTTTTAAAATCTTCAATATTTAAAAAAATAATAAATACTATTCTTCTAATGTAACATTAATCTGTATTTAAAAAAAAAAAAATTGGTTTTATACAAATAAGTAAAAAATACAACATTTAATTAATTTTATAAACACAAGGGATATTGTAATATTAATAAATCCTTATGTGACACTCTATTCAGTGATGGCGGATTGGCAGGGTATAAGGGGCAGTCGTACAGAGTCCCGCGCTTTTTGTGGCATTTAATAATTTGGAAGCCTATGATAATATAGAAGAGTTTAACTATATTTAAGATGAAAGAATAAAATTGTCTTGACGCTTTGATGACAAAATATGCATATCTATACCACAAAAAAAAAAATATTTTTAAACAAGTTTTGTAATTAAGAAAACATGTCGTACGAGTACTAGTGCGTCCAAAAAACATTTTTTTTTTTGGCTTCATGAAACAAAAATTCCAGGACCCCATAAAAATATCTACATCGGGCCTTTTGAAGCCGCCGGTGCTGACCATATTAACTATTATTTATTTGGAACTGTGGAGGAAACACTATAAACCAGGGCATTTTTTAAGTATGTTTTCTGTGTCCAAATGGACACCCAGTTAAGACTAGTTGGACACCCAGTAATGAAATAATTCGCCCCCTGGGTGTCCTGACGTCCTGTATCTAAATGATACAGAAAAAATGTAATAGTTGTTTGTTGGTAATATTATTAATTATATATTTCAAAAATTAATTAATTTTAAACTACATTATCGGAAAATAAAAATGGTTTTCTTGCAAGGCAACACTGGTAGCCTTTAGGTCGTAATCATGATAAAGTAAATTTACTTGGCTTAATTTACATGGTCGTAATCAGACTTTTCGGAGTGTCCGTAACACAGACACTCATATATATGTGTATATATATATATATATATATATATATAGTATATCTTTAACCGTGGTTTTACTTTTCATTATTTAATATTTAAAATCACATAATGAAGTTTAAAATTTGAATTATGTAGTGTAAAGGGTAAACACGTCGTATTTTTATTATTAAAACTAATAAATATTGAAATTTAACGATGGAAAAAAGAAAAAATAATTTACTGTTTTATTTCAACAAAAAATTAAAAACAAATGAAAAAGAAAGTAGCAGTAATGAGGTAAATAAATAATTGTTATTCTTAACATATTATGTTTTATGATCAGTATAAAGTATAGAGTAATTCATATTAAAAACTTATGAACTGATATACTTCACAATATATTTGTTGCATATACTTACTGTAAAATATTAAAATACATTTTGAAGTACCTACTGAAATATTTTGACATACCTACCTATCTATTGGAAAAAACAAAATGTAGTAAAATATTATTTATGTTATTCCCAATAATTACCTTAATATAATATCTTATATCACCTTAAAAATTGTAATAATTGATAGGTACTTATGTAATATAATATAATATTATTAATATTTATTATATGTTGGCATGAAATTATAATATATAATTCACTTAATGGAATATCATATTATTTGCTATATTGGTTGTTAGATAGATAGATTAAATGCATATTGCTTAATGATTACATAGACACTAATGCTTTTCAGAGAGATGTTGGGCCTGTTGAGTTGACTACTTATAATGGCTTGGATAATGGTAATGGATCTAATAATGAAACTAGTATTAGTGGTGATTTATGGTATAAAGGGAGTAAACTACAAGTGGAATGGCTTCTTACGCATTTTAACTGTCTAATAAAAGAAACTAGAAAAATAGGAAACCGTAACAGACCATATATGGTATGTATATATTGTAAAGAATTTGAATCTGAGATTTCTAAATATTAAAAAAACGGACTAGTGTTAATGTCTGGAGGCATTCAAATTGAAAGTAGACAGAAATTGGAAAGAGTAGTTGATCATTTAAACTCTGAAGCCCATCTTGTCGCCTTAGACTTAAAGAAGGGAAAAGAAGCTTGGGATACACAAAGCGAAAGTCATCCATGGATCAAAATTTTAATAAATCATCAATCTCAAGTTATTAATCATTTACTGCATTTATGTATTGATGTATACAATGATAGTTTATTAGAAACTCCAAGTGCAAGGACATGGCCAGCTCGTTCATTATCAGGCATGATGGCATCATCTGTATAAGCAAAATTAGAAGAAAATTGGGATGCTAAATTAGAAAGTTTTGATCCTTCTCCTTCAGATTTACATTATAGGGACCCTGTAGTTTATTCTTAAATGTTAGAAATTGTTGGTACATTAGAAAGGAAAAAATTATCTGAGAACATGACAAATGCTTTATGTTATGCTATTCAAGTCGATGGTAGTTCAGATCGGTCAAATAAAGACAATAAATTTATAACTGCAAGGTATATACCTAAAGAAAATTCAGCCGAAATTCTCACAGTATTTTCTTAGGTGTTATTTCTCCTGAAGATTATGGAGCTAAAGGTTTATTAACAGCTACAAAAATAATTTTGAATCAAATAGGTCTTTGCACTGATAACTTAGTTGGGGTTACAACTGATGGAGAAGCTGCAAATACAGGAAAAAATACAGGTCTATGGAAACTTTTACAAGATCATGTAGGACATAAATTATTAACAGTCTGGTGTACTTGTCATCGCTCTGATTTGGCAATGGAATCAGTTATTTCAAGTGTACCTGAAATGAAAATATGGCTTATGAATTTGACAAGCATAGCTTCATACTTTCACACTTCACCTTTAAAAACTAAACTTTTGAAACAAAAATTTGGAGAAGAAGAGAAGAAAAGAAATTTGTTACATTTCCTAAATATTTTGAGGTTAGATTTTCAGAGCATACTAGAAATATAATACTATCAGTTATAAATAATCTTCCTGAATGTAAGTTATTCTGGAAAGATATTATCTCAGATGAAAATAAGAAGTTTTCTAAAACTGATAAAAGTACTGCAAGTGGAATGTTAAGAACGTGGAATAATGATTTTTTACAGTTTAAAATATCACTTCTAATGGCGGACATTACACAAATAATGCAGACATTACAACAACAACTTCAAAAGGATAACTTGATTCTACCAGATGTTTTAACAGCTAGGGATTCTGCTACTAGAAAATTAGATTTAATTCTTGATGGTCTACTACCTGGCGGTATAGAAGATAGATATCTCAGTCTTTATGACATTGATGTTGATGAAGATACTGATGAAATCGATAATGTTAATGATGTACCAAGTCCAAGAAATAATAATAATCGAAGAATCTATAATACATTTGTAAATAATAATCACAGATGCTGGGGTCCAGTTAGACAAGAAATTGTTTTATCGTTTAAGAACTTTTTATGTCAACGCCTAAACGTTGAAAAAGATGAAACTACAAGTCAGATGATAAAACTAATCTCTGCAAATTCTTGCAAAGAAATGATAGAAGCAGGCTGTCAGTTGGTTGAAAATATTTTCGGTCATGATAAAGTTTTAGAGTTTGTTAATAATGTAACTGATTTCTGGCCAATGATATAAGATATTCCAAATATTGATACAACCGATAAAGGAACTCAATATTCATTAAAATTAAGTACTATAGCTGCTAAAACTAGTGGCATATTACAAAAATTATTTATTACTCTATTAATTGTTTGCCCCCATTCAATGACGACAGAAAAAGTGATTTCACATTATAATCAAATAAAAACTAATCATAAAATAAGCTTATTAGAAGAAACCATTAATTATCGTCTGTATGTATCATTGAATGGAGTTGGAACCGCGCACTATGATCCTCGGCCCGCTGTTATAGCATTTTTTAAAAAAAAAAAAAGACGCTATCGTGAACCTGATTTGTCCACTTATAAGCATCGTGACTTCATCAGTAAATTTTTCAGAAAAAAAAACCATTTTAGCCATTAATGAAATATAATATGTATTTTTAAATATAATATATAAGAACAAAGTTTGTATTAATTTTATAATTTGTTGTTTTTTTTTAATTAATAAATGTTAGTTAATTTTTTTCTGAAAAGTGGACACCTAGTAAAATATCACTAAAAAATGCCCTGCTATAAACTGATATTTATACTAAATAACAGAACATTATATTTGATTAAAAATATTTATTATAATATGACAATGTAAATATTCCTAGATATTAAAATTATCCATGTGCTTTTTCTCCTTACATTAATTATAGATTCACAATACGTATTAAAAAATTATTTAAAACTTATTAGTTTTTTTACTAAATGTATTATTCAAACATTAAATTTTTTTTAAATTTACCTAATTGAGCTAAATTTATATATCTAGTCCAACGGGCCTCCGTGGCGCAATTGGCTAGCGCGTTCGGCTGTTAACCGAAAGGTTGGTGGTTCGAGCCCACCCGGGGGCGTATAATTTTTTTCATTCTTTTTTTTTTTTACACATAAATTTTGTATTACACATTACCCCTTCTAATGGTAAATTAGCAAAAATAACTATATTTCTGATGTCCATATCGGAGGAACCAAAGAAATGTATATATTATTATTCCTATTGTTGTTATTCAAGATTAAAACGATGTATCTGTAGCTTAGGCGTAAGTAGATAAGTGTTTGTATTTTGTATTTCACTTCATTTTGGATTGGCTTATTAACTATTACCGTTATTAAGAAAATAATTACGCTGATCCAATATTCAAGTAAACAAGAGGAATTTAAGACAAATAAAATATAGTCCTATTTTTTTTATTATTATTATTAGTCTGTAGTACGACCAAAAATTATATGAAATATAAATTACTAAAATTAAAATATTTAAAATAAATGAGACGAGTAACCCTTGGACATTTATTGTAGATCAATAACTGCATGTTTATTGTATTTTAAAATATATTTAACAAGATCATTTATCAAAAAATTCTACAGATTCATGAAAAACGAAAAAAAATACATAAAATACCTATATAAATATAGGACAGGTAAATTTTGTGATTAAGTTTCTACCAGTAATTATTTGGATCTTGGAAAGTTAGTATATTTTTCTTTTTTTGGTCCTGAAACTCCAGAAGAATTGATATGTGTCCATCATATGTAACATTTAAATAACGAATAAATAAACAAATACTTAGTGAAAAATTATCTTTCTGCGAAAAAATAAACATAATATAAGATTTTTCATACAGTTTTCAATTTACTTAATAGTTTTCATTTTCCAGACAATACTATTAGGTAGATTAATATTTTGCATATGTACATTTTTACGTCTACATTTTAAATGCAATAATACAAATAAAATGCAATAAGTTTAGAAAGACTTTGATAACTATAGGTTAGATAAAAAAGAATAATTAATCATTGAAGAATATGTATAACAAATTAAAGTAATATAATATTATATTGCCCACCACAGTTATCAGATCAATGAGTGTTCACCAAATTACGTTCATACGTAATTCAACGCATTTCTATTTTCATTCGTATTATTTTCGAGTGTAAATTATACCTATACAATGTGTTTACAGCAGTAAATACACTAACATATAATCATATTTGTGGTATACCAGTTTACGTGCATTATAATTTATTACCATCTGTGTATTAATTTTTCTTTTTATTATTTAATTTTGATTTAAAAATGTATTGATTTATTCTTATTATTCTATCGCCTATTCAACTTTCAAGTCTCATAGACTGTAGTCATATTTTAGTCAACTATCAATTCATATTGACGGAAAAACAAACAGGCTTAATATTTCCTAACAGTGGTTTTTCTTCAATCAATATTAGTGAAAAGTTAAGCGTAAAGTTAAGTAAAGCTGAATGTTTATAATAAAATTCTAAACAATACAATGAAAATTAAAAGTTATTTTATGGTTAATATATAAATAATTTAACAAATATTTTATACATATAAACAAATAAATAAATAAAATGTTTATACCAAGTACTAATAATTATACTGTAGCTACCGATTCACGATTTATTTATAAATACAGATTAATCAGTTTTAACTCTGTAGTATTTTTAATTTTTTATTGCATGATGGGTACAAAGCTATAATAGGTTTGTAGAAGGCAGCATTTTAAAATCAAGCACCAGGCAGCATAATTGTTAACCCAACACCAATATAATATCAGGTGAATAAGTTTTTATATATATATATATATATGTTTTAGAATAAATTAATTTTAGCTTTACAGAACTCGGAATAACCTAGATTCATCTTTTCTTACATATAATTTAAAAAATAAAAATTACCTTGTGAAAGGTTACTTAAATTATTCAATTTCTTATCCAAAAAGTCATTGCATGAATTATGAAACTCATAACATAAATTAACACAAAAAAAATGTAAAATACATCATTCTTGTAAAACAAATACAGTAGAATCCGCTTATTTGGGACACCGCATTAAGGGGACAACCGCTTAATGGGGATAAATTGTCATAGTCCTGAACGGATGTAAAAGCTTAATGCAATTTAACTTCGTTTATCCGGGACAAACCATCGGTTATAAGGGACAAAAATAAAAGCGTTTAACAAAATATTTTGGCCTAAATTATCTACTTTCTTATGGAAATTGTAATATATACTCTGTAATATACTCCAATCTTTATGGCTCTATTATATCTTATATACGCACGTACATATACAGGCAATGTACGTATATCTTATGTCAATTATGTCAATCATTTTTTTTCCATTACCAAAATAAGAGTCAACTAGCCTACGTGCAAAATCGAAAACCTTTAGTTCACGTTCGTTCGTTAATGTGTATTAATGTATGTTCGTTTTTATTATTCCCAATTTGTGTTAGTAATATTATGACATAATATTATGTCTCGTAAAGATTTAACATTGATTGAAAAAATTAATGAATCATAAATATCTATATGTAATAAAATATTAATCTAATTAATTTACGATATAATAATACTAAATTGTAAATATAATGTACAACTGCTAATAAAAATAATAATAATATTATGTAGTTTTTAAATAAAATATGAATTAAGTGTTTATGTATGTATGTATTTTTTAAATAAAGTTATTATGTATGGATATATGCACTTTTATAGTTTCAGTTTATTAGTTATTCGGTTAATCGGGACAGTCGGATAATGGGGACAAATTGGTCACCGCCCAATGTGTCCCAATTAAGCGGATTCTACTGTATATACACTATACTGTTTTTTAAATTAAATAAAAACATACATATACATACATCACAATTATGATTAATAAAATTAAAATACTTTAAAGCATAAAAATCTTTATTTAAGATTAACTAATAAATATCCATAAGTTAATTTTTTTAATTTAAAAAAGTTACTATGTATTTGTATGCATATTATAATTGTTGGTTTTTATCAAATATTTTAAATCTCGTTCTTATAGATCAATAAAATTAATACAATATATTAATATAATATTATAAAACAAATATTGAATTATTCAAATATATTAAATGAGCTCTCCATAAAATCTTCAGATTGAGATGACACATTTTTTTGCTTAGCAACATTTTGATAGTAGGTACTGCTAATTCCACTAAGTTCTTTTCCCAATTTTCTATTGCTAGATAAAACATTTGGTATATGAAATTGACTTTCTAAAAAAGAAATTACATCTGATGCAGTACGCAATTGATTGAAAGTATTTTTTGCATTTTTAGAAAGTAAACGGTCACACATAAATACTAAATGATGATGAAACCATAAGAAATTAGTGTGATAAATATTCAACCAATTTATAACAGCTGAGATTGGTGTAATTGTATGACCGGCAAATAAACCAGGGTTGTGCAGTATACCTCGAGCACTCATTATTCCTTAAACATAAATTATATAATTACATTAAAATTTTAAAATTTATAAATATATTTATAGTAGTAAGACCTTTACATCCAGTATACTCATGCATACTAAATGCATCTGATAAATTCTTGATATCACCATTCAATATCACTGGAACACCAAGAGATTCATTAATAAGTTTTATGCATTCTTGATCAATAGGTTGATTTTTTTGAAAAACAGTTCGTCCATGAACTGTAATGAAGGATATTCCAGTAGCTTCAATTTGTCGACAAAGATCTACACTTGTTCTATAACAAAGAATAATAGAAATAATAAAATGTATGAAATTTGTTATTAAATATATATATGGTCAATAGTATTTGACTTGGTCATGTGCTTTAGCTACTATAAAAGGTAATTGATTTAAGTTTGAAATTTGGGCTAGGTTAATAACAGTTGTGTGGTTAAAATGGTAACTCAGGTATCATTTACAATTATTGTGACTAACTGCACGAATCATTTTTTTTACCAGTGGCAAACTTAGAAATAACAAATGAATAGCTATAAATCCAAGTATAAATCCAAGTTTGATAGAATTTGTAGTAACTTCATAAATTATTTACATACATCAGTTGTTCCCAAACTTTTTTGTGTCACACATCCAAAACCAGAAAAAAATTAATTGAGAATCCCAATAAAACAATAGTTTTAATTATTTAAATAAAACAAATTATTGTAAATCTAAAAATAAATATGTGGTAATATAAGATAAAAAATAAATACTTGACTTGCACCTTACAATTTGGAAACCACAGACATACATTTGTTACTAGATAAAAATTCTGTTATAACAATTAACATAGAATATCTTTTAAGTAATAAGAATTAAAAAGTTTATTTTTATAAACCTACAGGAAAATTAATTTGAAATTTATTGCAATTAATTTTAAAATCATTACTTTTGTTATAAATATAATGTATCTAGATTTAATCTAGATTTCATAATATTGAAAGAAAGAAAAGTATTATCAGATCCAAATAAAGGGTAATGGTAACCAGGGATAAGCATAAATTTATATAAAACTAATAAATAGTATATTATATCTATACTGTAATACATTAAAATTAACCAATGCCACTAAAAATCAATATTAAAAACTGTTATTGTTAAACATATAATAAAAAGAATACAAATTTATAAAGAATTTCTTAAGATGAACTAATTTATATTTTCTGTATTAAAGCATAGGTAAATTAAGTTTGACAAGGGTTAAATACCTGCCTATTATCAGCGAGTAATCTTAGTTTAACTGATATAGTTTTATTATTAGGAAAGCGGTTGCGAAATTGGCGTACACAGTCTTTAATAATTTCAGGATTTTTCAATAATTGTGCTCCATAACCATCATTTAAAGCCCATCTTTGTGGACAACCACAATTCAGATCAATTCCATCACAATATCTAAATAAAATAATAATGTTTGAATAGTTGTACAATTAAAAAAAAAAAAATATATGTACATATAAATAGCTTACGGGATAATCAAATTAGAAGCGTTTATAAAATCAGATGAATTATTGGCACCAAATTGAACAATAAGTGGTCTATCATCTTGATAACAAGAACATATTTTAATATAATAAATTATACATTTAAAATATAAATAGACAAACCTGTGTCTGTTTGAAATTCATGTGCTCTAGCTTGAGCTGATCTAACATAAGAGTCAGCCATTATCATCGGTGTAAAACATAAATCACAATCATATATACGAATCAATTTTCGGAATTGAAGTCTAAAATATAAAATATTACTTTAATTTTAACTGATACTATTACTAACATTGGACAAAGGAGTATTTAAGAATAATAACTTACTTGCTATAACGGACCATAGGTGCACATACTTTAACAAACTTTTTATTTTCATCATTAAATAATTCAATGACAGGATTCATCTTAAATACCAACTCAAAACAGAGGTTACTTTAAATGTATAAGTTTTTAGACGATTTACGATTTAAGACAACAAAATATCTACATAGGTAGTCATGATTTTGAATAAATAGAAATTAAATAATATTGAACCATTGTCTTATCATAATATTTATCGTTGACAATTGTAAAAGTGCGATAACGGAACACGACATTTGGTAATCTACAAGTTAGCCGTAGCCACGGTTTTGAAGATTATTCTAACAGTAATCGTAGCCCATAGAGAATATTACGGTTACCTATTAAATAACCTATTCTGTAATATTATTCACTTAGTCGGACAGAGACGCAATGCCATCAGAGAAAAATTAAATAAACCGAGAACAAAGACACTAGTCCGACTATTTCAGTCAGAAAAAAAACAGGAATCAAATATATATTTTTTAAATATACCTACATGAAAAATAAGAAAGAAAACGATTTTTTTTACAAGTTTAAATGTATAATGAATAAAATATGAAATTTTATAAAGAAGCCCTTACACAATCAGTTTAACGTTGCAGTTTATCAAGTGTGACGTGTCTGAGCGATAAACCGAGGAAACTGTGCAGTTCTGGCAGATTTTGATGGAGGCTTTTGGTAAGCGTGATAAACTCTACTTTGTACCGATTAACGGCGTAGGTAACTCAGTTTATAGAAAATATTGCATAATATTGTCTAGTCGTTTCTAATCATGTACGTTATTTGTTTTCTATTTCATAAAATGTTTGTTATTTATTCTTTACTAATTAACTATTGTCATTACATGGCGAAAAAAAGAGAACAACTTTTTGCAAACTAAAATGCAAATTTTATTGACCTGTACAGAAATCTATTAGAATGTTGTTCCTTTTTTATCGGTCACTCATTGCCGTAAATATACATGTACTACCTATAATATACTGTGACTACAGTTTACGAAAAACTGAGAGAACTGTGAACATAATTGAGGAAAAAACTGATGTAGCCTATATGCCTTCAGATAATAGTACAATTATTATTATTACTATTATTATTATTACTTGGTTAATTGAACAGATAAACTACTTAGTTAAACGGATCGTGTATGGGTCCCTTAAGGCAGACTTTTAATTAAGTAAATTGTGTGGTATACCTTTGGACTTTGGTATCTACCTATTAACCATGGTAAAAGTGTTTTGTGTTAAATGATAGGTAAATTTGCGTTTGCATTTAGTGTTGTCTCCTTGAAATTTAGCGGAGAAAAAGTCAATTTTTTAACAATTTAAAAGTTATTAAAATGAGTTATGGGTTAGTAAAATAATAATTTTTTTGTTTTCTTACTATTTAGAAAAAATAATATAATAGCTTCTTAATAATTTTTTTTTACCATCTACCTGTAACAACTTTTCAATGTTTTATACACCTAAGTATTTCTAAATAAATTATCCAAGTAATTATTTCATTTTATTCTATAGAGCGAGAACAAAATAAACGAAAGTATCTTAATAAATTGAAGAAAATATCTTCGAAAAGAAATAATAAAGATACTGGAATTTTGGTGAGTTAATTTTAAAGTTAATTTTTAATTTTAATTTTAATTTTAAAATTTAAAAATATTTCTTGTGAAATTTGATTTAAATGTGTAATAAATAATAATACAATATAATTAACCGTCCATTTTTGGATTCAAGTAAAACGTCAGATTATTATAAAATGTAATAATTTTTTTTAAAAACTTTTAGAGTAAATATTTAAAAGACAATATTTTTTTCATTGTATATCTTATATATATATATATTTTATTTATCAATACACACCATATTTTTTATTAATATTAACATAATTATATGGTCATATGCGTACAGACTATAGAACGGGTGAAAATCATAATATTTATATCATATATATACATTGCTCTTACTTATTTTTTTCTTTTTCTTTGGCTTTTATAAGCCATTAAAGTCTATCATTGCTCTACACAGCCTCCTTCATTTATTTCTATCATTTGCAAATTCTTCCTGGTTATCAA
Source organism: Sipha maydis (assembly GCA_034509805.1). NCBI lineage: Eukaryota > Metazoa > Arthropoda > Insecta > Hemiptera > Aphididae > Sipha > Sipha maydis. The sequence continues at coordinate 298,037 of JASXSY010002878.1, forward strand.
CCCCAACTATCCTTAAAATCTAATTGGATTCATCTATTCACCTTTTCTTCATCCTGTCTAGTGGTGTCTTACCCGGAGGAGTACGATTTCACGCGTCTTACCTTTTTAGGTATACGATTGCGCGTGAAATTGGGTGTGACGTTGCCAAATGTATAACGTAAATAATAAAAAATACAAAAAGTCACACATCCATCAGCCCGCAGCCTGATACATCTAAATTTGTGCCCATTCACTAGCAACAAATCATTTCCCCTTTCTGATTTAATACGGCGAATTTCGTTTTCCATTTTTAAAAAATTATTATAAAATTTAACACTGTGACACAATTCAAACACCGAACACAACTGATAGTAAATTGATATAGTCACATCATGCACGTATATAGTATTGGTATATTCGTACATGTATGAAAATTTACATTAAAGATAATATTTTTGATAATATAACCAATTCAGCTGTAAGTCATCGAATCACAGTAGGTATCTGTATTTTTCATAATTTGCTATAAAAATGATTTTTGTAAAGTACGTCGGGCCGCCAACTTAAATTCAAACTAATCACTTGAAACTTCATATAGTTATCAAGGAAATGCATAGAATTCAATTTATAGTAAATCGACTAAATGGTATTTTTAGTTTTCATTAAGCTGTAATTGTAGATACTGTGTTTTGAAATTTATAGAAAATTTGAAAATCCTATCACATTTAATTTAAAACACAGAATAATTATTATACATATAATAAGCTCAAAGGATTGTCGATACATTATCGCTCTCGTTGGAAAAAAACTTTACTGTACCTGTGTCTTCCTTGATGTATCCCAAGCGTTTGACAGAGTTTGGCATGATGGGCTACTATTCAAACTCAAAAGTTTTCTTCCTCAACCGTTCTTTCTCCTAATTAAATCTTACTTAACCGATCGACACTTCCAAGTACATTGTCGCTCTGCATATTCAGAAATAACCAAAATCAATGCTGGCGTCCCACAAGGAGGCATCCTTTCTCCAAATTTATTCAACATCTATGTCGCTGATCAGCCCACCACGCCCTAAACTATAGTAGCTGATTATGCTGACGATAAAGTCATTATGTCAATTAGTGAAAATTCGGTAACTGCCTCATCAAACCTACAACTTCACCTCAACCTTATGTCTAACTGGTACGATAAATGGCGTATTAAAATAAACCAAAATAAATCAAGTCACACTACATTTACCCTCAAGAAGGGCGTATGTCTAACTGTTACATTAAACAACATCCCAATCCCCACGTCAGACACAATAAAATACCTGGGACTCAATCTTGATAAACGACTAATGTGGAAAAATCATGTACGAACCAAAAGACTGACTCTCAACGCCCGTATGCGCATCCTCAGTTCTCTAATATCGAAAAATAATAAAATCAATCGAAAAGTAAAACTTCTAATTTACAAAACCTTCCTAAAACCTATCTGGACTTATGGCATTTAGCTCTGGGGCTCAGCAAAAAAAAAAAATAATATAAAATAAATAAAAAAAAAAAAATAACAACAAATATAAACAAAATATGAAACAATATAAATTGTGAGTTTGCATTGGAGATCAATATATTATTATTACCACTGCTCTACAAAACCGCAATTAAAATTATATAATTTTATAAGTTATTTAACATGTTATATATTTGCATATAAAAAATTGCAAAAAACAAAAGGTGTCCTGTAAAGTAGAAATATACCGATATTTGTTTTATTTAAAATATTTTAATAATTTTTTGAATAATAAAATAATTCATAATTGTGTAACTTAAAATATAATGTCAACCATTGTTTATAATATGTGACTGTTTTTATTTACCAACCATAAGCTTACCAAAATAAAATAAACGAAAATTATTCAAATATCTATATATGAAATTTAGTCGAATAATCATAATTGAATATTATTCGAATTAATTATAAAAAAATCATTCGAATACATTATATATACATATAATACATTATACAATATTATTATTCGAATAAATTATAAAAAAAATCATACCTAGTTGAAAATTAGTGGAATAAAATATTATCTAAAAAATCATCTAGATAAAATTGCATTCGAATAATGCCCAACTCTGCTAGTAGTTACTGTGTTTCAAGTTTGAATTTCACTATGCTTGTAATATATTTTCGGCATATAACAAATTCAAAACACAATATTTACACTTCGTGTACATACTGAGTTTTGTTATTGTTTTTTTGATTTATCATAATAAAATGCTGTAGTTACTGTGTGGTAACTCCTGATATTTCTATTGCCTGTTTCCAAAGATGATATTATATAAAATTCTGCATGAGTTGGTAACAAAGGATATATAAAAAAGTAAATTTTGATAAAAATGTTGGTTGCTGTGTTTTGACGATGTACAGCTGAATTAATTCTTAGTGATGGGAAGTTTGTCTGATATCGGAAAAAATAAGTAATAAATAATCTACTATAATCTACTATGGTATCGTATGGATTTACCATGGACCTATATATTTGGCAACGTTGCTTAAAAGTTAAAATAATATAGCGCGCGCAATCGTACGCTTAAAAAGGTACCGCTGATAGTGATGTAAGTCGGTAATATTACCTTGGTAAAGTATTTTAAATTAAGTAATTTATCGGTAAAGTAATAAATATAAATTACTTTACCACCTTATGAGTATTTTTTTTTTGTTTCATTTTATGAATATGATTCATATAACATATTATACCATGTTACACTTATTATGTTCTGAACTCTTTGGAGGCAGTGCCACTCTACTACCGAGCACTGATTAGTAATTAGTGATTACTGATTAGGTACTGATAGAGAAAAATAATACATTAATTATTATAAATTTAAAATTATAGCAATTATCATTTAGCACTTTAGTAGTATGCCAGTATAGTCTATTTTAGTCAGATTCGTCAAATATCCTTAATGTTTACAAGTATATAAATATATAATAGAAATTGAAACTTGCTTAAAGAAAACACTGATTCATCACTTCGACAGAATACAGATATTTTTTATTCGTCTAATTGTCTCAGAACTTACTTAGGTAATTGGTTGTTGAAAAATAAATTTCCCAATATTACTATTAAAAAGTAATGTTATCGATAATTTACTCAAGTAAATTACCTAAAAATAATTTACCGGTAATTTTACATGAAAAAATAAATTTCTCAATATTACCATAAAAAAGTAATATTATCGGTAATTTACTCAAGTAAGTTACTCAAAAATAAATTACCGGTAATTGTACAACACTAACCGCTGATATAGACCGCGCGCAATCGTATCGCACTCGTCTTACCTTATAGTTTCCAGTTCAAACCATTGCACATACAAAATAATAAAATAATTTTTAATTTAAATAAAAAAACAACTTTAATACTTAAACGTTTCAAAATAAATATATATTTAAAAGGAATATCAAGTACCTACTAAAAATTACTTTGAACTATATAGGTTGAATAATTAGTTGTATAAGTTTTTCTGCAAGTAACTTTGTATTAAATATTTAAATGTAAAATGCTAAATTATATAAATTTGTTTTTAAAGTAAGTCTCATTGATTTTGAGAAATCAAAATAGGTAGACGCAAAGTCAGTCTGGGAGACATAAAATGGCTATTTTCAGATAAATAACATGATAAAAATAATATTTTTAATTTTTTACTGAAACATTTATTATAATTTTTAAAAGATAATAAATTTAATCTATAGCCATATAATTAATTAAAACAGACAATATTTATATTATTATATTTATTAACACAAGATATATCGTAATCATTAAAATATTGGCAGGACCTAGTATAAATACAGTACGCATATAGTTTTAAATTTTAACTAGATAGCTTATATATTAGTATACCCCACACAATCTTATTTATTCCATGCCTCTTAGTAGATTTTAAAAAATTTACGTCTCACCCTTATTATCAAAAATAGTAATATGAGATAAATTAGATAATTTAAATCACAAAACCATACATTTTACATGGCTTTTAGTTTTAGAAATTGTAAATTTGCAAATTTAATATTTTAATAAAAATTGTAACTCTCATTATATTACGCTATTATTTGTCTATATATAACAAATTGTAGTGATGGAGTAGACAGTGAGACCCGGGTAAATGCACCACTAATTTTTCTAATGAGATAGATATTGATATTACAACTTAGGATCAATTACTTTTTTTTGATATTAAGATGAATTTTTTTTTAAATTGTATTTTATTGATATAACTATTTGATAGGACATACATAATGGTAATCCACATTGTTTTGATGAAAGCCATCGCCAGTATGTTGAACCAACATTTGAACCCAATGATTTATTGGTAAGTAGTTCTATATTAAAACTATTTAATTGTACCTGTATAGTTAAATATATATATATAATAATACAAACGATTTTCATACTAATTTTTTTCATGTATTTGACAATAATTTTCTAAGGAAGAGTATATTTTATATTGAAAACGAAATTTTTTATTAGTATTATTTGAAATAACTATGGAAAAAATATTAGTATTTCTTTTTTTTATGCTTAAAACGATTCTTCGTAAAGTGGTTTTATAGTAAAAATTAGAGTTAATCATGTAACTGCAAAAATAACTTTTTAAGCATTAATTTTAATTTGATATTTTTTGATAGCATTCTGGGTGCAACAAAGATTTTTTCAAGATGAAGTAGTCGCCAATGATCTTTATAATACGGGGATTACCTCGTTTTGTCTTTTAAAAGTTAAGGATTATAGAATTTAAATTGTTTAGTATTTAATTTGTATTCGATTATCTTATTCAAAACTGCCCACTGTAATGTATTTCCAAATAAATCTCTGAAGCCTGGCTTTAGATAGATTCAGTGCTATATTTATGCAAGAACTAATGGAACATTTATACTGGGCCTACTTAAAAGAGGGGCAAACCAACTTCAATCATATAAAATTAATTTTATACCTTTTTATCATACTTTGGAAAAACAAAATTGATTTGGATTTTACTTGGATATTTTAGTGGATTATAAAGTATAGAGGATTTTTTTCGAAAACGTATGTTCTAATCAACATTTCTATTATCATAATAATAATAATAATAATAATATCGTCGTAGTATTATTATTGACGTTATTGATCTGCGTAGTTGCGTGGTACAATTCCGTAATATCGGTTAGTTGCATTTTATCTAATTTTCATTTGTTTATTATATTTAATCACTTAAAATGTCAAAAATATAAAACTAAGCGATAAAAATAAGTCCGGAGTACACACTGATTGTGTTCCAAACTGCAATATATTATTAACCGACGAGTCTACGCATGTACCTAATTTTTATACAGCCGTCTGGAGCACAACGAATGTGTGCTCCTCTAATTATTTAACTGCTGATGGACATACATCTTAACACGAAAAACTGCAAAATCTTTTTTTTATAAATATTTTTGTTAACTACTGACTATGTGCATAATAACCAATTATAATATACTATAGAGATCCAATATTTTTGTTTATATTTTTTTTTGATGGTTCACGTGCTCTGCTTTGTGCACCGCTACTGGCTGATTCTGAAGAAAAATAATTAGATCCCCGAGCGAAGCTTATTAGTTTAAATTTATAGCTCAATTGAATAAACAAAAAGTAGTACACATTGAAGTAGTGGAAAAATTTAGGTTTTTATTTAACAAAAATCCTAATAGAAATAAAACCAAATAAAAAATATACAATAAATGTATACAAGTGAACTAGATTTAGCTCCCGATAATTTTGCAGATGAAAAGTTTTCAAATTTAATATGTTCTCATCAAATGTCAAGAAATTTTGCTGCCAAACTTAATTCATTAAATATATTCAAGTATAAGGTTACCATAATGTTTTGGACCAAATCTGGATATCAGTTCCGTTTTAGGGGGGTGAGAGGGAATTAAAGATAAACAATATTATTCTTTCATTAATACAATTTTATTTAAATCTATAAATGAAATATCTACATAAAAGTTTTTAGGTTAAATATGTTATACAATATGTTAATAAAGTTAATAATAATAATTAAATATGTATATTATTATGAAATTATTTATAGATTAAGTAATATTTGTGATTCATAGTATGTGTGGTCCACAAAAGCATGGGGCTCGCTATGATCACACTGTTTTACCCTTCCAACAAAGCCAGTGTTATTAGATGAATTTTTTAATCAGAACTTATGTACCTATGTATATATAGCCATAGGTGATTTTTGACTGCTATACATCGTGTGGAAACTCACATTCGACAATTCATCAAAATCAGAACTAATTTTTTTGTAGGTTCGTTTTACGAACTCTTCACCGAAAATATTGATTGGTGTTAACAACAAATGTTTTCCTAATTACATTTAATAAACAATACGTAATTATTTATTTTAAATGTTGATGTTGTGTCCAACTGCAATTGGTTCTGTCTGTTGTTTATATTATTTTGTACACATCTATTAGTACTCATCACAATAATGGATAGACCATTATTGTGATGAGTACTAATATTTTTAAGATCTGTCTAAATTATTGTATTTTATTACGTTTCTCCAATTCTTTATGTTTCAATCAGCGCTAGCGGGAGGTTTTGCGGGGCCCTAAAATATTTTTTCGTGAAGCCAAAGACATTTTTCTTGGACTCAGTAGTACTTACATGTAGAGTTGGACATTAGTCGAATAAAATATTACTCGATTGATTATTTGAATAAATAATTATTCTTTATTCATTTAGTTTTCATTTGATGATTCTAGATTATTTTTATTCATCATTCTAATTCTTATAATTATTCGTTATTCATTATTCAACGAATTATTCTAGATTTTTTTATTTATTATTTAGTTATTCATTATTTGGTTTTCATTTTTTAGTTATTCGTTATTAATTATTCTTCATAGTCGTGTTTATCTTAAATGATTCGTAAATAATTTAAGGGATGGTATTTTCCATATTGTTATGCTTGCAATGAAAAATAATGGTTTTAACAGTGAATAATCGATTAATTGTAAATTAATTCAAAAGTCTTTTAAATAGCATAGAAAAAAGATTTTCTAATATTTTTAGTTTTAATTCAGTTGAAGCTGACAATGCAGCTATTGCCGCTTTTTCTCACCCCAAGTTCAAAAATAAGGAATTAAATTGTATTCATAAGCCATCTTCTCGTGATAAACTGTTATTGATATTTAAAAAAGCAGTAACAGCTGAATTTATAACAACAGCTAGTGAAGAAAATGTTGAAATTGAAGAAGATTACTCTAATATTTATGACTTTGGTTCAGCAACACAAAATTACTGAACAGATACATACATGTCTGCTGAGATTGAATTATATGTATAAAATTAAATTTTTTAACTCAGAAATTAATCTAACTATGGTTTTAAGTATATAAGTACTTTGAGGATCCACGTCAACGTCTTAAGTTTTAGAACTCATATCCTACGGTGAAAAAAATTTTTCTTTGGTACAATATTCCTGTGGCATCTTCAGCTTCGGTTGAGACTTTTCTCTTTTGTGACTATGATAAATTTACCAAAGTCTTATAGGTTGTCAGATGATCTATTTGAGTATAAAGCTGTATTAAAATTAAATTTAAATTATCAATTATTATTTATTATCATTTTAATCGTATTATGTTATTGTTATTATAATTATTTGCTTTGTTATAAATATTATATTTTTATCATAATTTTGTTACACGAAAATTGGATATTATTCCTAATTTATTTAATTAATTAATTCAGAATAATGCATTTATTCAAAAATTTAATTAATCACAATCATTTTTATTGTTTATTCACAAGTTAAATTGTTAAGAATAATTTTTATTTTTTATTCACAATTAAAACTATATAAAATAAAATATTATTCATGCTTTTATTTTGTATTCATCATTTTAATTTGTTTGTGCCCAACTCTGGTTACATAATCTATTTTTCAAGTTTTAATAAATTATAAAAAAATGTTTTTTTTTTTTAGTGGATATTATATTTTATCATCAAAACGTCAACAATATATTATTATTATTCTATTTATAAACCTACTAAACCAATTATTATTATAGTTAAAGATAAAAATACCATTTATATTTTTATATGATTTGTGAATTTATTATTTTATTTTAAAAGCAAAATTATTGGCTTGTAAATTATAAAATCTGACAAAAGACGCGGGCTGAGACGTAGAACCCCTAAAATGACTTGACTCTGGGCTCTTTCTGCCCTACCCCTTTCTTGGCGCTGGTTTCAACTTTAAACAGCATAGGAAATAATTTAAAATTATTAATTAAAATATATTTTAACATATAGAAAGATTTATTTCAATGTTTTCAAATATTCATATCGTCTTTTATTTATAATATTCAATATTATAATATTTTTTATTTATTTTACAAATCAGGCTAAAGTCGAACACTACATTAAAGCAAATCCAACGTCTCATATTACAAAGGATCGTTTAACTGTAAGATTTTCAATAAATATTTTAATAACAATTAAATACATCAAACACATAATATTAATTAAAAATTAATGTTGGTTTTAGATCAAAAGAGGTTTCCAATCAAATTTACAAAATAAAAGTGGGGACATTTATTTAAATTAAGTTTATTATACTTAAAATTGAGAAGTGATTATTAATTTCTGTTATTAGACATTATCAATCCAGTATATAAATCTTGTGATTTTCAAAATGTAGAGAATATTACTTCTTTTGTAAAGACAAGGCATAAAGTTTTAAAATACAAGCCAGATACAAAAATTAAGTTTGGTCCCCCGAATGCTACTTCTACAATCAAACATCAGCAAACAAAATGTGTTTCCATGTATTATAAAAAGAAATCAAAAATTTAAATGTATAGTATTTCATTTGTTTTAGTTCTTCAAAACATATTATTAAACCAACTAAAACTGATACAATTAATTCATGCGGTATGAATGAAAACAAAGATGGAAACTTTTCACCATTCAATAGTTCCAGGTTGATAAAAAAACTCTATAATAATTTTTATTTTATAGCTAAATAATTAACGATTCTATTTTTGATAATTTCAACTATTGGATCCTGAATTATTTGAAGTATAAAATTATCTGTCAATGATAAATTTGATAGTTTTATATTTTATTTAAATAAATAAGTTGTTCTAATAAATTATCAACTTAATTATGACCATTTCTGTTTTTAAATTATAATAAAATAAGTTGAATTATTTAGCAGGACGAATCTTATAAATTTGCTTGTTTCTGAGTTAGGTAGTATATATAGTTGTTTGTATACCAGATCGATAAGTTTTATGCGCAAGCTATAACGTATATAGTATAAGCTATAACGCTATAACGTATAGTTGTAGGCATACAATTAACACGATCGATAATAAATATTTGATTCCAATATCTTACGGTTTCTTTTAAATTTGTAACTATTTTAACAGTTATTCAGTAATACTAACTTTGCCAAAAACGAAAATAAATGATAACAAAGATTTTTCGAGTACAATATCGAGCAATAATAAATTAAATGAAAACCATTGTATAAGTATAGAGGAGAAAGCTAAATTAAATTTAAAATACTGTTTATACTTGGAGTTTGTCCATTCAAGCTGCGATGAAATAAAACATATTAATGAGGAAGTTCACGTTAACAATGGTTTGTATGAGTTCTAATATTAAATCATAATAATTTACTTAAAGGTATTTTTTAGAATACAGTAAAAATTTAAAAAAGCAACTTCTTCAAATCAAATTAAAACAGTAAGTTTTTGTTGTGTAATTAATAAACCTCATAAGAATAAGCTTAAAAAAAGTTAGTTTAAACTTAATTTTATTTTATATTTTAGTCAAAATGAACAAAGCTTAAATAATACAAATTTAACGAATTTGAAAATTTCTCATCTTCATGATAAATCAATCAACTATTTCAATACTACGCAATCGGGATCTATTTCAAGTCATAGTGATTTCATTTTCAAACCAGTTTTTAACTTATCAATTAGTCCAGGTATTTTATTATAAATGAATGATTCGAAAAATTTATAACATGGTTTTTATCTATAATTCATCTAGCTTATTTTGTTATACATGTATACAGGCATAATTATATTATGATATCTACACATTCCTATATATATATATATATATTTTGTAGACATATGTTTTTCGCTATCTTCTCAAGATAGTTTTATTGGATCGACACAAGAAACATTATTCACTAACATAGACGATTCAATAAATATTGATCGGAATAAGCTTGAATTTAATGAAAACAATTTTTCTTCTCCTGAAATGCTTTTAAGTGAAAATAATAAAAATCGATATCAAAGAAAAATATCTGGGCATCAATCAATATTTACACATTTTGCTAGTTCCGATTCATCTACAGAAAATTTCTTTCAAGTAAAATTAATTTAAAAATAATTTACTTAATCATCTATAAATAAACCAAATTAAGTTTAAATTTTGAAAATATTAAATATGAATAATTATTATTCATTATAAATACTAATTACTATTATGATATAAGAAAAGGGAAGAAAGACCTTTGCAGAAATGGCTGGTTGGAATTGAGTGGGATATGACGGTAGTTGTGATGAGTGTGAGGAGAGAAAACTAAAGTGTATGAACACAAAATACTAGGACAGCTAACTCCACACTGTTCGGAGAAGGTTAATAACGAAAAAAAGAAACAAATTGTCACTATTTATTGAGTAATTGAGAATTTCTCGATTAACTATCATATTTATATATATATATAAATAATTCACGCAACAATATTAAACTTAAATCAATACTATGGGTAACTTTTCTATGTTGTCATCGTTGTTCCATGTTTTCAGTTTATTTAGGAGAAATGCTAAGTAAATGTTGTCGCCTAAACAATGGCTTATCACAAGGTTCTGTCCGTGCCCTGATCTTATTCAACCTCTATACATTTAATCTGCTATCCACAACTTCTCGTAAGTTCATGCTGATGATAAATACTAACAAATTATCTAAAACTAATATCAGATTATCTACATAAATGGCAACTTATACCACAGATTTAACACAGATAAAACTGTAGTGACTATATTCCACTTAAACAACCGATTGTCAAAATAAAAGCCTCAAATTAAATTTGGAGGGAAAAGACTTGAGTACGATCTGACAACAAAATATATAAGAGTGACGTTTGATATACAGTTAACTTTTAAACATCACATTGACAATGCTGCTGCTAAACTTAAAACTCGAAACAACATTATTCATAAACTAGTTGGCTCATCCTGGGGGACAGCAATGTCCACTCTAAGAACGTCGGCTTTGGCGTTAGTCTACTCTGCCGCTTAGTATGCCTCCCCAGTATTGTTAAATATTTTGCACTGTAGCATGATCGATGTTCAACTCAATCACTCTATGGGTATTATCTCTGGTACTGTCAAATTGACTCCGACAGAATGGCTCCCAGTCCTCTACAACAGGGATTCTCAAACTGTGGTATGCGTACCCCTCGGGGTACTCAACATTTTTTAAGGGGTACGAGTCTGGCCAACAAACCTTTAAATTAAAATAGAGGAAAAAACTCTAAGACTTGAATACACTGAAAATCCGTACAAAAGTGTATTTTCCACCTTTGGAGAAACCGTATGACTGGATACATGATCCCTTTGATGTTGATGTTACGAACACTAACTTGACTACTTTTGAAAATAAGTAGCTTATTGAAGTCTCGTGTGATCACACGATGAAAAACAAATACTTAATTTCTGAATTAATTAATTTGAATTCTGAATTAATTTTAGATTTCTGAATCTGTGTTGGGAAGGAACAAAAGATCCGTCTAGAACTGTTGTTAAATTTCTTGTTGAGTTTTCCGCCACTTATTCAAGTGAAAAATGTTTTTCAAGTTTATCTCATGTTAAAAATAAATATAGGAAAAAATTAAATGTTAAAGATGATTTAAAATTGTGTTTAACTAAATTTCAACCCAATATTGATCAACTGTGCCAAAAGAAACAAGCTCACCTTTCTCACTGATTTTTTGCAAGTAATCAATTTAAGTTTTTACATTTTTTTATGTATTAGTATAATGACTTAATGACATTAATAACTTAATGTCTTGATCTTAAAAAAATACAAATGTAAGAAAGTTTTTAATTTTTTTTATGTGTTTATATGTTAGTTAACTAACTAACAAGGGGTAGCCAAAACAATTATTGGTAAAAAGGGATACAGTGTTTATAAAAGTTTGAGAATCCCTGCTCTACAAAATTCTATCGCCACATCTCTTTTTATGATTTCAATCCATAGATTGGTTTGCAGCCATCTTCCAATCTTCCCTCTTATCCGCCTTCCATTTCATTTCCACATATGAGTCACATTCTTGGTCCTTTATTATCTGTTGAATGAATTCTAATCTTAGTCTAATCTTGCGGTTCTTTCTTTCTACTGTTCCTTTTATTATCTATTTCATCAGTCCTTCGTGTCTCATGATATAGCATATCCATTTGTTCCGTCTTCTGACTATATTATTCCATAGTAACTTTCATCTAATATTCTTTCCAGTACTTCTACGTTGGATACTTTGTCCATCCAACTTATCCTTAGCATCCTTTTATAGCAACACATTCCAAACGCCTCAAGTCTTCTTTTTTCTTCCATTGTTATTGTCCAGGTGTCACACCCATACAAGGCAATGCTCCATACATACGTCTTTAATAGGTTTTTCTTATTTTTAAACTCATGCTTCTTGATGTAAGTATAGTTTTCTTTATGTTAAAGGTAATTTTAGCTTGACAGATACTTTTATAATTTCACATCTGTTTCTTCCATCCTTGCTAATTGCACTTTTCAGGTATGTAAATTCATTTACTTGTTCTATTGTTTGGTTTCTTATTTTTACCTGTATTCTTGTATTGTTTTTCCTTTCACATACCAATACTTTTGTTTTATTTATATTTATTCTCATTTTAAACTCTTTTTTATATGTTAACCATAGCTTTAATTAGTTAAGCCAAGTCTTCCCTGCTTTCAACAATTAAATCTAAGTCATCGGCAAAACGTAGCATACTTATTTTTTGTCCGTTAATTTTTATCCCTAGATTGGCATTTTCCTTTATTATATCTATTGCTTTTTGAATATATGCGTTGAATATAATTGGGGATAATGTGCAATCCTGTCTAACTCTTCTGTTTATTTTTACTTCTTCTTCCTCATCTTGGATCCTTATGACTCCGAACTCATCCTTGTATAGGTTATAAAGAAGTTTCCTATCTGCGTATTTTATGCCCAATCTTTTCATCATTTTAAACATGACCTTCCAGTTTACGTTATCAAATGCTTTTTCACTATCCACAAAAGCTATAAATGTTTGTTAGTCTTTCTTAATCCTTTTTTGGATGATTATTCTTGTACGCCAACATTGCTTCCCTCATTCCCATATTCCTTCTAAACCCGAGTTGGTCTTCTGTCAATGATTGTTCTATTTTACCTTCAATACGTTTGAACAGAGGTTCCCAAAGTGTGAGTCGCGACCCAAAATTGGCGCTATATTCTTATATTAAAAATAAATATATATTTTTTGTTGTAAGCAACTGATTCATTAAAAAAAATAGGTCATTCATTGATATTGTGGGTCGCCAAATTTTAAAAAATTCCCATTATGGGTCGTATAATAAAAAGTTTGGGAACCTCTGCGTTTGAATATAATCTTTGTTAGTATTTTAGAGACATGGGATAGCAAACTAATGGTACGATATTCTTTACATGTCTTTGCTGCTGTTTTCTTTGGGATGGGGATAATTAGAACGTACATAAAGTTAGCCCCCCGACTTAGTCCTATCGAATCCGGACCACTGCCAATATTTAGCAACTTTTTAGCAACTAATTGCAACCGACATAAAAAAATTTGCAACCTACTGCGTCGGGGAGAAAAATTGTTTTTTAGATTCGGGGGGCTAACTTCACGTAGCCCCCCGACTTAGTCCTATCGAATCCGGACCACTGCCAATATTTAGCAACTTTTTAGCAACTAATTGCAACCGACATAAAAAAATTTGCAACTTACTGCGTCGTGGCGAAAAATTGTTTTTTTTAGATTCGGGGGGGGGGGCTAATTTTACGCAGCCTCCCGATTTCATGATACAAACTTCATACTGGTGGTATTTTTTATTATGGGAAAATGAGGAAAAACGTTTGGATATGACGACTACACTCAGCCCTCTACTTTATTCTACAAACTTCGTTCAAGTGCTAAAATTTAAATCTTATTTCAGATTTTTAGATTTATTCAGATAAACCTTTATAAAGTTTTGCTACTTGTAAAGAATTAATGATAAGAAAAAAATATCTGGGTATCTAAAGTTATCTTAGTTAAACCTAATTTTAAACTAATTTTCTTCATTCTATTTAATTAATTTCTAAAAATAAACTCCTGAAAAATGTTTTGTGCATATTTTAAGTTTGAAACTTTAGTTATTAGGTCTTTATCTAAGATTTTTAATAAAATCGCTTTGATTTAATGTAGAAATGTAGAATATATATACATTTATAATTCTGAAGTTAAACATATACATGTGAAAAACAGATTTTTGTTTTTCAATAGTAATTATATAATAAGAATAATGATCATTAATAAAACAATAATTAATAATATAATATATATTCTGTGTAAAATAATTTAACTTTATATTGTATAAAAGAATACAGATGCTTATTAAAGATTTTAGAACATAATTATTGCTATTTCGATTTCCGAGCATAATTATATTCCTATTACCAATGATTATAAATACTAATATTAACTAGTATTTATAGTAGCCAGTGTCGATCTGGCCCACCCGGCTACCTGGCAATCACCGGGGATCCCAGAACTTTATATGTATCATATTTATATTTAATTTTAATTTCTACGTAAAATTACGCTTCTTTAAATATATTAAAATAGATTAAAAGATTGGTGTTTATTAAAATAGTATAGTAATTTTAAAGTATAAATGTATAAATACAATCGTGTTTAATGGAAGTATTAAATAATCAATTAATACTGTTTATTACTTTATCGTCTGTAGTCTAGCTGGACGGACGGCTGCTTTTTAGTTTTTACTAGTACAATTATTTTTGTAGTTTTTAAATTATAATGGCATGTAAGGTAATTTTTTTTTTTGTCTGCGGGCCGGATAAAATTGGTCAGAGGGCCGTATCCGGCCCGCGGGCCGCCATTTGGTGACCGCCGGTATAGACCATTAGAGGAAATAATAATTTCTTTTCTACTACCTATATCACCAACTTGATTGGTTTCACGAGTAAAATAAAACACTTACATGTCCCCACACAGAATTCTTCTTTAATGGAATTAAAACATTCACAATTTGCTACTTCAATACATTTTATTGGAATTGATCCGTTATTAGTTCATTATTGGAGTCAATTTCAGATAATTATATATAAACAAAAAATATAGTAAACTTTCAATAGACGCTACTGGAGGTGTTAAAAAAATCAAGCGTACATCAATGAATTTACTTTCAGTTCATATATTTTTATATGAGGCCGTGGTGAGTACTGAAAATGGCCAGCTGCCAGTTTGTCAAATGATTTCGGAAAAGCAAGATACATTGACAATAGCTACATGGTTATTACAATGGTTACGGTGTGGAGTTAAAGTTCCTAACGAAGTTATATGCGATTATTCGACAGCTTTGTTAGGAGCAATAATAAGAGCTTTTTGTGGGCTAAATATGCGTACTTATGTCAGTCAGTCTCTTGATTTGTTAGTTGATAAATGTGGAATACCACCGAATTGTTACGTCTGAATCGACGTTGCACATATGATGAAAATATTTTCTCATATACCTTCCTTATAAGACGTTCAAAACAGAAATTTGAAACATTTTTATGTACGTTGTCTACGCATTCTCTTAACATGTGCTGAATTTGATGACTTCACAATCACTCTGAAAGAAATTTTAACTGTTGTAATGAGTGAAACTGATGGGTGGGTTGAAAGCACAGTTAAAACTCCATCAGAATTAAGTCGTTTATCATTATTATCAAAAATAAAAGGTATTAATACAGATATTCTCAATCATGAATATGGAATCATTAATGACGATATTAATATTATTTTTGAAGACGGTGAAGAAGAAGAAAATGGACCATATTGAATGCTATTGAAGATTACTTGAAAGATATTGAAGAGTTCGCGATAAAACAATCAAAAGTAAAAGGGGATCTAATTTCGGCTTATTTTATTCCTAGTTTATCTAAAGTTGTATTACGTTTATGCAAACATTTCCCATTATGGAGTAGTGTAATGACAAATATATTTCAGTCACCACATCCTATTGCGTCATCAGCATCGGTCGAGAGTGGTTTTGGTGATTTAAAAAAACGTATTCTAAGATTTGAAGTTAAGCCTATGACAGCAGATAGATTTGTGGCCACGCAAGTAACTAAAATTTAATGAAAATTCCGTTTCGGCTTCGCTTGATTTCAATGTATCAACAACAAATATCGTTGAAGAAGTAAATTTAAAAAAAGAACCGGATGGGCCTCGCTCTGCTGTACACTTGGGGGTGAAGTGCGACTCTTCATAGGATAGATCATTATAATGGATTTGTTAAATTTGAATTCAATGATAGGTAACATTGTATACGAAAAACAATTCTGAACGGAGATGATATGTTTGTCTAGAATATAATACAATGTTATTTATAAATATTGTATAAGTATATTTTATTTTTAAACGAAAAATTTAGAAAAACCGAAAATTTAAATTGTCTATAAATAAGTCAAAATAATTTGAACTTTTAACCATGTATAGAAAACGTCAATATAAAGATTTAATGATAATTTCAAGTTGTTGCGGTTTTTCGTTTTTGAGTTAGGGCATTTTAAAAAAACCGATATCATTTGTCAGTCTAGAACAGTGGTTCTCAACCTTTTTTAGTTCACGGTACACTATAATATCCCACAAGTTTTAACGGCACACTCCCGCACTTGACAACCACAACAACTTCGACAAATTCGCCGAAGGCATTAGTTATCGCCACGTGCCTATACATGTATCCGGTAACGTCTTATCTACACAATTAGCACACAATTGGTCAATTGATAATTTCAATTTATTTCCGAAAAACTACTTTTAAAAATAAATGTCACGAAATAAAACACTGTTTTCAATATTTAATAATATTTCTCGCGGCACACCTAGACAATCTCGCGGCACACCGGTTGAGAACCACTGGTCTAGAATATTATACATTATATTATATTTTACATGTAATTTTATGTCAATATTCGCTGTTCAAACGCTTATAAAAAAAAATTGTGCATTGGATTTTAATAATTTTTGAATGACACTAAGAACTATTTCTGTGGAATCTTCTATTAAATTTTCAAGTATTTTGTAGGAGCCAAATTTTTTTTATCACCGATTATAAAAATAAAATGTAAAAAAATCGAATATTTTAAATGCCTATAAGTGGCTTAAAAATCAATATTATATTTTGAAAAAAGTATGACATAAAGGAAATACCAATCTTAACAGCTGGTAGAAATTTCAAAAATCTGCGACTTATACTTTTTGAATTATAACAAATATTAAAAATCGTTTGAGAATAAATTGCTATTTTATGCAATTTCGTAAATATTTAAATTTCAAACAGTCATACAATTTTTTCCTCTAAGTACGGTATAAATTTTTTTAAAGATGTTTGAAGAGTAGCTTATAGATAACCTAGTGTTAAAATTTTGAATCTTATGTATGAACAAAAAAAATTTTATGAATTTTTATCTACAAAATAACTTACAAATTTTCGCGATTTTTACATATTTCGTATAAATTGGAACTTTGAGCACTTATAAAAAAAAAATAGTGACTTACAATTTTAGATTTTTTTTTATCAGTTAAGGAACAACTTATAAGAAACCTTGTATTCAATTTTCAAGATTTTCTGGCCGGCCAAAAAAATGTTATCGTTATTTTAAAAAAAAAAAAATTAAAAAAATTGAAAATGTCAATTGTCTATAAATAGCTCAATAAAAGTCAAAATACTTTGAAAATTTAACGGTGTATAGAGAACGCTAATCTTAACATTTGGTGAAAATTTCAAGTATTTACATCGATTAGTTTTTGAGTTATAGCAAAATAAAAAATTTGATTTTGTCGAAAACTGGTTTTGCGTAAAAACTCCCGTTTTTCCCTTATTTTTTTAGGGTTTTTCCCGTCGCATTTAAAAAATATTAAAATTTTTTACTTTTGATCCCCCAAAGTACTAACTAGATTCACTTTCCTTTCAGAAAAGTTGCTGCATAAGCAAATCGAAGCATTTTTACTGCCAAAAAACGTGTCGTCAGACACAAAAATAAAAAAAAAATAAAAAAAATAAAAAAAAAACACACATCATTGTAAAACCAATAGATTCCATCACTCCGTTCAGAATCTAAAAATATTATAGTGAAAATTAAAGTAGTCCGGCCAGTTCACATGGTTCAGAACAAAATTCACTAGAATTGAATATATCTGAATCGCCAGATGACAGTAAGAATTTATCAAATAAATTAGAATATGATATTAATAATGATATTCAAAGTACTTCTTCATCTAGTGACACTCTTGATGCGTTTGAAAATTGGAAAGGATACGGTAAATCTGATGTTCCTAAATTAATTATAAAAAACAAAGACGTACCGAAAAAAAGGTTAACAACATACTTGGACCCAACTCCGGAAATAGATAGGTTAATAGAAAAAAAAAATACCAGATCAAAATTAAATTCACTACTCCTAAATGGAAATATGAGTACTCCTTTGCAAATTAACAAAAATAAATTCTTAATCTATAATACATGTTCGTTTGATTCTGTAGCAGTTATTATAGCAATGGCCTATACAGACATTCGTTCATACAAAATGTTCATTGATTCATATGAAAATAAAATGCTGTTATTTTGTTAATCATTAGTTTTAAATGGGCCTAACCGACAAATATATATAGATCGCTTAGAAATATTAAAACCTTGTTTCCAAGAAACGGAAAATTTAACAAGTATAAAAGTTATCAATACAGAATGCAATGTATCATTTATTGTTACGAAGTTATTACAAAATGCCCCATCTGCAATAGAAAAAATTAGCTGTTCAAACATAAACTGTACTAATACTTCTAAACAAATTTCAAGTCCATCGATAATTTTGCGTTTTAAAAGTAATGGTTTCAATAGCATTCAAGAGCAGTTGAAAAAATATATAGCTACTAGAAAATATAACTGTGATAAATGCACTGGTAATATTTATTCAAATAGGATATTAATGCAACATTTATTTATAGAAACTAATATATATGCTAGTAATAATTTATTTTATTTAGAAGAATTTCCTACAAAATTAAACATAAATGACAAAGAGTAAGTAAATTTTATTTTAATCGAAAAAATTAAAGTGAAAATTAGGAAAAAAAAACCTAAAATTGAAAAACTATGTTTTTCAGGTATATACTTTATGGTATAGTGGCATACCATTCAAATCATTATGTGGCTCATTTAAGACGGTCTGAAAATAAATGGGAAACTCATAATGATTTGGTAAAAAAGATAAAAACTAATACTCAAAATAAGGTAAACAAAGTAAACCCTCATATTCTTGTCTACGTCAAAGTAAATTAAGATTAATAATAATAAAAATATACTATAGGTATAAAGTTAAATTATTTTACGATGTACTACTAAATTGTATTATCATTTGTTATATAATTAATATTGTAAAATAAAAGGCTATTTTTTACAAATGTATATAATTTATACATAAATTCTACATTATATCAGTGATTTTATTAAACAAATTAAATAAAAATAAAGACCTAATAACTTAGGTTTTCAATTTGAAATATGCACATGATAATAATAATTTAATAATTTTGCACTTTTTTTTCAGAAGTACATTTTTAGAAATTAATTAAATAGAATGAAGAAAATTAGTTTTGGTTTAACTAAGATACCTTTAGATACCCAGATATTTTTTTCTTATCATTAATTCTTTACAAGTAGCAAAACTTTATAAAGGTTTATCTGAATAAATCTAAAAATCTGAAATAAGTTTTAAATTTTAGCACTTGAACGAAGTTTGTAGAATAGAGTAGAGGGCTGAGTGTAGTCGTCATATCCAAACGTTTTTCCTCATTTTCCCATAATAAAAAATACCACCAGTATGAAGTTTGTATCATGAAATCGGGAGGCTGCGTAAAATTAGCCCCCCCCCCCCGAATCTAAAAAAAACAATTTTTCGCCACGACGCAGTAAGTTGCAAATTTTTTTATGTCGGTTGCAATTAGTTGCTAAAAAGTTGCTAAATATTGGCAGTGGTCCGGATTCGATAGGACTAAGTCGGGGGGCTACGTGAAGTTAGCCCCCCGAATCTAAAAAACAATTTTTCTCCCCGACGCAGTAGGTTGCAAATTTTTTTATGTCGTATGCAATTAGTTGCTAAAAAGTTGCTAAATATTGGCAGTGGTCCGGATTCGATAGGACTAAGTCGGGGGGCTAACTTCATGTACGTATAATTA